>JALPQI010010533.1:0-41569 GCA_025490895.1 Thaumatotibia leucotreta
TTAAAACATTTCGAACCAGGTTAAAAAGTATGCTTCTGAGACAAATCCGCTAGGAAAGGCATAGGAAGGGTCCACGGAAAGAAGATGTCTAGTCAATTCAAATTACAGAAGGAAAAACACCTTACTTTTAACAGAATAAGGTGTGAATTTGCCTTGATTTTTTTAAGCACTGGACATGTTTTTTCCGTGGACCCTTTATATCTCTCTATTCAAGCACATGCCTTAAAATATCTTCAAAGTATTTATAGTAGGTTGAAACAAAAAATATGAGATTTTGTTGATAATGCTTGTATAGGGTGACATGACACTGTGGCTTGAACTAAATCTGGATAAATACGTCCCCTTGTATAAATTACAACAGTGATTCAGAACCTGTTGTGTAGTAAACATTTTCGTTTCAAAACACCAGGTAATTGATGTTACAATTATGATTAATTCCGATTTAAAATGTCAATCACCCGATTTATTTATGTGTAAAACATTGTTAGCAATTAATTGTTGAAGAATAATCCTTATCTACAACCGTAAGCAAAATTATAAGGACTTTGTATGGCGTACAAACCTAAAAAAATCGCATACCGGCAACCCCTCTCTTCGATCAATCTAATCACAATGCGGCTTTAGCCTCGTAAGACCCACCATATATATCCTATTTTTAATTCGAACCTTGTTTGTAAATTTGTTGTGTAAATTGGTAAGAATTTCGTTTGTTTCAAAAAGTAATGAAACAAAAGAAATTCAACTTTGGTGCATGAAATATTCAAATTGGATTGCAACAACTATGTACCTTGCGCTGGTTTAGAGGCACAATAACAAACTATTTGAGTAAAACATCTTTTAGCAAATAGTTTCCTATGCCATTGGCATAAAATACAATTTGTCAAAAGTCAAAACCAACTTCAAGGAAAAAGTTCTGCCTCTAATTGGGTCTTACGAGGTAAAAGTGTCCTCTGTTATAAGCTAACATTGATGTCTACAAGCTTACTTCCACACATAATTGAAGACATCCATAATGCTGTCATAGATGGTGAACGTGATCGCGACATCGAACACCACTCGGCTGAGCCGTGGAACGGTTCCCTTGTAAAACGCTAGAGGCCCTTCGGCCTTCCAGGTTTTGATGAAGCAATCCCAGGTGCTGCTGTATTTTGAGGCTTCTAGGCCTTGCATGCGGGTTTTGACTACGTCGATGGGGGTGTTGCCGAAGACTGAGGCCGCTCCTGTGGAAGGTTTGAATAATTTTGATACGTCGCTATAGCGGCAAGCGTCATAAATATGAGCGGGCTTTTATGGTGATGGCGTTCAAGTGTATGTGGAGCATTCCATGGGCTGTCCCGTACAAACGCGTGTATATTTCAATAATTTGAGTTTTCTTCCGAGTAATTAGTCATTAAATATGTTTTTGAGCAATTTTTGACTCCTCTAGTCACGAAAGAGAATTTCGGTAAACCCACAATTTTGAGAAAAACCGTGTTCGTACGGGACATCGGTGGACTTTTTCGTGGAATGCTCCATGTTCAGATATTTTTGAAAATCATGGTCTTTTCGATATGTCTTATGGTAATAAAATCACTGGTATCTTGCTTTGTCAACCAAAATAAAAATGTGTAATGTGAATGTGCTCGTTTTCAAATCGACATCGTGAGTATATTGCCTGAAATGTAAAGGTGATATCTGCGTGTGAGTTTCACACTAAGTTACAAAGCTACTATGTTTTTTTAGCAGATGTGTGTTAATTTTCAAAGCAGTGACGAAAATGTAAGTCTATGGATCTAGCAAATGAGTAAAAACTAATAAGCAAAACTAAATTAAAACTAATACGAGATAAGACTTCCCGTGTTTTACTAACTATATTAATAAAATAAGGACTGGCGGATATTTCCGTTAAATTTTAATGCTATTTATAAAGATAAAAATTAAACACAGTTTAAAATGCTATTCCATTAATTGTAAACGTAAAAAATACTTGATTATTTAAGTTCGACAAAATCGTGAAAGTTTAGTATAAATAGCGTTATGAAATAATCAATTAATAGTTTCTAAGTAAAACTGGCTTTAACTGGACTTCATAATAACTGATGTGTCACGAACAAGACTATAGATAAGTATGTGTATTGCATAAGACTAACATTTGTGGAGCACAAATAGAATGCGTGCATTTGGGCCGTCTTATCACGCCAGCATGTCAACTATAAGATAAGCAAATGGATATGATTTAAATCTGCTTACTCGTAGATTAAGAATGTGTTTGAATTTGTTGAATAATATGAAAGGTTACTTTACGAACATCATCATCAGCCTATGATAGTCCACTGCTGGACGTAGGCCTCTCCTATTAACTATGCGTATAAACGCATTAGGAGGTAAATACCCAAAATCGCCACGCTGGGCAAGCGGATTGGCGATAGCAGTAATGTGTCCACTATGATGACGCTGCTGCCCATCATCAATCTTTTATCAAATAATGGTCAGTGACACTTCAATCCTTTAGTCGACTCTTACGACACCCGCAGGAGGAGTTGGGGTGGTGACAAAAGTATTCTAGGGCTGATGATGACTTTACGAACTAAGGATTCAACGAGGAAACGACATTAAACATTTAAGAGCTGTGCTCTTGTCAGTGGAGCAGTTTCCATAAGTCCCCCTAAAGTTCTTTCTTTTATATCCTGATACAACAAGACTTTCACTTTCTCTTTCAGTTGGTCCATGTATGCTATTCTGGGCCTGCCACTCTACCTTCTGCTTTCTTCCTTTTTCCTCTATGATGGTCTTTTTAAAATTATTGGGGTATACAAATTAAAAATTAACATAGGGAACATACCCATAATACGTGACCCTTTTTTAAGCGTTTTTTGACTCCCCTTCCCCCTGGTGACCAAGCGTAGTATCTGCTAGACCCCCCCTAGTTTTTACGTAGTATTTTTTGGTCTTTGAAAACGCGTACTGTGAGAGTGCAGGCGTAGGTTAAATAGTAAATTTAAATTGTAGAATTGTACTTTTGGTTACATTATTTCAAAATAATTTCGAAATATACTAGTCACGTGACAAGATACCAGACCCCCCTCCTCCCCCTGGTGACCAAGAGTGGTACATTCACGGACCCCCCCCCTCCCTACACAGGTCACGTAGTATGGGTATGTTCCCATAACAGTGTGACCCTAGTCGAGGCAGTATGTACACGTCATACAACCTTTAACAAATAAAAGCACATACCAGCAATACCACCGAAGAGACCGACGATATACTTGGGCACCGGCTTGTCCCGGTCGCCGCCCTTGTACCAGTCGCGGAGGGACTCCATCACGAAGAACCTGATAGCCTGGTTGCTGCCCTGCTTCATGATGGTCGCTGTAACACCTTTGTATACGCCACCGACACCTAGAAAGGTAATAATGAATAAATATATCAGAATTTGGGAAATTTCATAGAGCAGTCTGATAAACAAACTTGACTTTAAACAAAGACGAGATTTTACCAGGGAATTATCGTTGCCTAATTCCCACGATAAGTACACCATGATTACCATGGTATCATGGGATTTAGGTAACGCTGGTAACTATATACAAACTTACATAAATAAATAGAAACACAGTGGATCCGATAATTCAGGGATAGAGATCTGTGCTCAGGCTTACACGAAATGCCGGTATATTCAGTTTTGTTGGCAGCGTCAAAAATAATGTTAGGTAAATTTTGGTTTTAATTTAGGACCTTTAAGCTGTCCATGGGGTCACCGCGAAGATCACGTCGGCTGCTAGTTTACCATTGTTCAGCTTGCTATTATGATTTTATGTATTTTCTGGTTGGTATAACTAACCTTCTTCCCGGAAAATAGTCCTCACTCCATGGAAGAATGCATTAAAACGGGGCTTCTCCATTCTCATGTCGTTCATGAAATTGACCTTGACGGTCTTCATGGGAGATCACAGCAGGCTAATTTACTCATCTTTACCGTATTCTATATGTATTTGCTCTAGCAACTAACCTTCTTCTCTTACAATAGTCCTGACTCCATGGAAGAAGCCCTTAAACCTCGGCTTCTCCATCCTCATATCGTTCATGAACTTGACCTTGACGGTCTCCATGGGGGTCACCGCGAAGACCGCTTCAATCACGCCTGCCGCTACCTTGCCCCTGTTTAGCGTTCTATCGTCTAAGTATTTTGTAGTACTGGGTCTAGTAACTAACCTTCTTCTCTGACAATAGTCCTGACTCTAAGGAAGAAGCCCTTAAACCTGGGCTTCTCCATCCGCATATCGTTGATGAATTTGACCTTGACGGTCTCCATGGGGGTCACCGGGAAGACCGCTTCGGCCACGCCAGCCGCTACCTTGCCCCTGTTTAGCGTTCTAGCGTCTATGTATTTTGTAGTACTGGGTCTAGTAACTAACCTTCTTCTCTGACAATAGTCCTGACTCCAAGAAAGAAGCCCTTAAACCTGGGCTTCTCCATCCGCATGTCGTTTATGAACTTGACCTTGACGGTCTCCATGGGGGTCACCGGGAAGACCGCTTCGGCCGCGCCAGCCGCTACCTTGCCCCTGTTTAGCGTTCTAGCGTCTACGTAGTTTGTAGTACTAGGTCTAGTAACTAACCTTCTTCTCTTACAATAGTCCTGACTCCATGGAAAAAGCCCTTAAACCGCGGCTTTTCCATCGTCATATTGTTAATGAAATTGACCTTGACGGTCTCCATGGGGGTCACCGCGAAGACCGCTTCGGCCGCGTCAGCCGCTACGTTGCCCCTGTTTAGCGTTCTATCGTCTATGTATTTTGTAGTACTGGGTCTAGTAACTAACCTTCTTCTCTGACAATAGTCCTGACTCCATGGAAGAAGCCCTTAAACCTCGGCTTCTCCATCCGCATGTCGTTGATGAACTTGACCTTGACGGTCTCCATGGGGGTCACCGCGAAGACCGCTTCGGCCACGCCGGCAGCGAGACCACACGCTAGTTTGCCTGTGTTGCTTAGCGTGCCATTATCGTTCACCATGTATAGTTTAGCTTGCTCGAATACTCCGAATCTGTAAAGAGAGATGTTTTTTATGTCATCATGAAGTAAAGAGTCGGGTTGTTGGTGTACCTATCACCATCTATCTAGCCCTATCTATATATATATATATCTATATATCCACTTCTTTGACTTCTCTTTAGGTACAACATAACGTATCTTAGTAAATAAATACGTTAATAATAATAATAATAATAATATATTCTTTATTGTGCACCAGATTATAAAGAACACACTAAAATAAACACATGCAGCAAAACCTAGGTAACAACAGGCGGTCTTATCGCTAAAAAGCGATCTCTACCAGACAACCTTAGGGTAGTAGGAAACACAGATGAAAACAATGAACGGGTAGTGCAGATAAAATCAAAGTTGAACAGCAGAACACATACATCGAAACCTATTCTAAAAATAAACCTACACAAAGTACATATATAATTAAAATACACATACATACATACAACATACATACATACATACATAACAAGGCAAGTCAAGGCAGTGATAGATAAAACGATTTTAAAAGATTTTTAAAAATGGGAAGAGATTTAGCACATCGGACATCCAACGGCAAAGCATTCCACAAGCGAACTGCCCGAAAGGTGAAAGAGTTGTTATAGAATTTTGAGGAAGAGGAAGGTGGAGCAAGAAGGTGCTTCTCCGCACATCGGGTAGAAGAAAGGAATTTAAAACGAACCTTAAGATAAGCAGGAGTGGTGGGGTTGAAAAGAATATTAAATAGAAGGACAAGGATGTGGGAATTGCGGCGAAGACGAATAGGAAGCCACTTAAGACGGGTACGAAATTCAGAGACATGGTCAAACTTTAGTAAGCCAAATATGAATCTAATACATACATTTTGGAGACGCTCAAATTTGCTTAGCTGATTCTCTGTAAGGTCAAGGTAACAAATATCAGCATAATCTAGAATAGGAAGGAGAAGTGACTGAGCAAGCGCAATCTTGGTGGCGAGTGGTAAAAAGTTGCGAAGTCTGCGAAGAGATCCCAAAGAAGCAAACAACTTTCGACTAACCTCACTAACCTGCGGTACCCAGGAGAGTGTTCGATCAATGAGAACCCCAAGATTTTTAACATGGCTCGAGTAAGGTATCAGAACACCGTCAAACATTATGGCTGGTAAACTAATAAAATCAATTCGAGAGATAAGAGAAGGACTGCCTAATATAATTGTTTGCGTTTTAGACGGGTTCACTCGTAGTCCATATCGCTTACTCCAATTAGAAATACATTCCAAGTCTCGATTGGTAGAGCTGATAGTTTGAGGTAGATCACTAATAGAGCACTGGGAGTAAATTTGGAGGTCATCGGCATAAAGGTGGAAAGAAGAGTGAATATCGTTGGTAATCGAATTAATGAAAATTGAAAACAGGAGAGGGGACAGCACGCCGCCTTGCGGGACGCCAGCCAGAATGCTGCACCATGAAGAACAAGAGGAATCCACCTTCACACGCTGCCGACGACAGTCAAGATAACTAAGAAACCAATCAATCACTGTAGGAGATATGTTAAGAGAACGCATTAAACCAAGTAATATATCAAAATCCACAGTGTTGAACGCATTGCTGAAGTCTAACAGTGATAGCACAGTGAGCTGTCGGTTGTCCATACCGGCACGTATATCATCAGTAATTTTGACAAGAGCTGTAACTGTACTGTGACCGGAACGGAAACCAGACTGGAATGAATTCATGAGTTCATGCCGGTTTAAAAAGGAAGTCAGTTGCCGATGTACTAGGCGCTCAAGAACCTTGGAAAGGAAAGGAAGAATGGAAATAGGCCGAAAGTCTGAGAAAGAAGAGGAATTGGATTTTTTTGGCAAGGGAATGACATCAGCATCTTTCCAAGCGGAAGGAAAAGTTGCAGAGGAAATGGAGCAATTAAGGATATGAGTGATGATGGGGAGAAGGATATCAAGGAGAGGCAGAATCATTTTACGGCTCACACTGTCAACTCCAACCGCGTTAGAAGTTATGGCTAATACGCTCTTCTTAACATCACTATCAGTAAATTGAGTAAAAGAAAAGGCAGGAAAGTTAGGAGTAGGGAATTTAGAAAGATAATTGACAGTGTCAGTTTTTGCTTGCCCAGTAAAGGTAGCAGAAGTTGAGAAGTGCTGATTAAGCTGATCAAGATCGATGTTTTTGTTTATAGGTTCCTGTGAAGACTTCCCCACTCCCAATGTTTTGAGAAACTTCCAGATTGAAGCAGGTTGGCCATCCTCCACAGCACTATGGATATAACGCCTTTGAGCGTCACGGCACATAGTATTGCACCGATTACGAAGGGCGTGGTACCTTGTTTTATTCCTGTCCGATGGCAAACCCTTATATTTTGACCTGGCCAGATTCCTTTTAGCTATCAAATTTCTAATATCATCAGTGAGCCAAGGGGCAGGAAGATGTTTAATTTTAATTGGACGTATTGGAGCGTGAACATCGTATAATTTGATTAAAGTCGAATTAAAAAGTGACACTTTTACATTAACGCTATCAGCCTGCAGTACCGACCTCCAGTCAATAAGGAGAGCGTCTTCGCGAAGCTTTTCAACACTCATCCTACCAAAATTGCGCTGCAAAAGAACTTTAGGTTTACATTTAGGGGGACGAATTTTATAAGAAAGAAAAAGTAAATTATGGTATGAAAAAGCATCAGCAGAATATTGAGAAAAATTTGCTACGTGGCCAAGGGAAGATACAAGGGTGAGGTCCAAAAGCGATGGGGATGAATTCGGAAAATAATGTGTAGGACCTGAAGGCAGTATAACCATATTACAGGCGTCAACAAGTGCTTTTAAGGAATTTGAGCGAAAATCATTTTTAAGCAAGCACGTGTTGAAATCACCCATTATAATATGGTGGTCGTAAGACGGCATGAGATCCTCTAAAAGCTTTTCGAAAGAAGCAAAGTAATTGATGTGAAGAGAGGACGAATAAACTACACCGAGAAGAATTTTGGAATGAGACAAATTCAGTTCAAGAAATAAAAATTCAGCAGTATCCAAAACAGTAGATTCGGTTGACACTTTAACAATAGAATACTGAATGTGAGAACGAAGATACGTTATGATCTATGCTCTCCCCCATTGGCCCCACTTCTGGCGTTCCTTCGATATTTTTTATATTATGAAAGCTGTGTTTTGTATAATCCGCTTTTCTAAGATAAATCCTGTAGCGAAGCTGGTCATAAAAATTTAACAGGAACTATACCCTATCATCATCATCATCATCAGCCTATGATAGTCCACTGCTGGACGTAGGCCTCTCCTATTAACTATGCGTAATCGGATGGGGATAGTAAACAGAAAATAGCAGCTTAAAAATAAGTTCGTTTTAGATTTACTTCTGACTCGATTTAATGCGAATACCATATTGCCAGTTAATGTTTTAAATATATTGTTAGTCTGATTGAATATAAATAGTTAGATTATCTCCGCTTCATAAATGATGTAGAAAATTCATAAATCGTTAAGAGTAATAGACCGGAAATTTATACATGAACAAATATTACAAGATTTGTTAAAAATCAGAACACAGCTACTTAGGATATTGCAATTCAGAAAATATTCCCATTTAGACATACTTAAGACCCCTAAATATCTCAAATAATGAGCGTTCCCAATTTCACTGTCGTCACTGACCATAATTACGATTTGATGAATAAATTTGTAAAAAAATGCTAAACATCTGGGGCCTATTTCTCGAAAGCTTATAACTTGTAATACAAGCGGACATCCTTATCTAATTAATAGTGTTAAAAAGATACTTCCACTTGTATTAAAAGTTACAAGCATTCGAGAAACGGGCCCCTGTTATCCGTTCTTTCTTTTATTAAAATAGGCTCGCATACGGGTAGCCAATATGGTTGCTGTTTTTAAAATGATGAACGTGTCACGACGAACCAATTATTGCGAGTAAAGGTAAACATTGTGTATAATGTCCACTGATGGACCTTAAGAACTATGTAATAAGGCTCACCAAATGTCAGTTAGTATGGTAACAAGAAAGACGAGACGAGTTCCAATTTACACGGATGCCAGAAACGATAGCAGTTAGCGTATTGGCGATAATTATGCTAATTATGTTTAAACATCATACTCCAAGTCCATAATATTGTCTTGTTTGGGGATTTCTATAAAAATATAACGATAGCATTCAAGCGAAGTGTCATGATAGGAAAGTTTTTATCGCTATTTGATTATCTGAGATATGATTCCAACTCATCCATAATTCCACAGTATAATTTACATATCCCAGCATTGGTTAACACTTAAATATAGGTATTTCATAATTGCAAGTTGCGAAGTAGGCAAATGTAAATTATGAGGTAAATTAATAAAATTATCTAAAGGGTTTTCATAAATAGAACAATGTTCTACTTACGCTCCAAAAGTCGGATCGTAAAAATGATAAAATAAATAATAATTATTAGGTACAATTGGATTTTTTGGAATCATAAAAATAATTATTAAATATTTTTGACAAGTGCCTAGTAATGAATTCATTCATAAATCTTCCATGCAATTCTGAACGCCACTGTACCTACATAAATTACAAATATTAGATGTCATATAGGTACCAAAGAAAAGAATACTGATTTTATCAACGTCGGAGGTGAGACCCCATACATTTATAATGTAATTGTGATAATTTACATTTGCCCGACAGGTTGATATTGTTTTTTTTCCAAAATTGCCTCCGAAACTCCTAACCGACTAAATCGACATTTCAAGTCCATTATAAGTATCGCAAATGCAACTAGAAATACGGACGGAAGCTTCGGTGAATGTCAACCAATATCATCCGATACGCGGTGTCACGCAACCTCCATTGTGACATAATGAACCCGTTATCATTCATTATCTTTATACTTTGCAGAAATGCGATACGAAGCGAATTGGCTGAATTGAACTACGGACCGCGTGTTGCGGCTAAGTTACCATTGTCAATTGAATACGCGATGGAAAACGCAATGGATCGAGTGTCATTCAAGTGGGTCGTCGATGATTTGCGTCAGAATTCTATGAATCCCGAGATGTAGCTTCGTAAATATATACATTAAAATCTATAGATTTTCGCATTTCTAGCCCTATAATGCTTCAATTTAATTACAATGCAAGTGCGATAAAATGAAGTTTGAAATGAGTGGTGATAAATTAACACACGACCGAAGGGAGTGTTTTAAATTGACACGAGTTAAGAATTTCCTTTTTGAATGTGTATCGTAGTTATCGTACGACGTTAATCAGTAGTTTTATGGACGCAAAAGGCGTAAAACTCAAAAACCGCCTTTCCTTAGCCCCCTACTCACGCTAGTGAAGTAAGCTATCTTGTAATATAGATAATATTTTGTTCAGTAGGTACCGAATACCGATGGTGCATTTTGAACGCACTAGTGCAAGAAGTGGTTCATTTCTTATCAGGTCGGTCGCAGGGAGGAACGTCCTAACTTTTATTTATTAAATTGTGTGATATGATAAATAAATAAATATCCTGGGACATCTTACACAAATCAACCTAGTCCCACGGTAAGCTCAATTAAGGCTTGTGATGTGGGTACCAGGCGACGATATACAGACAGCCATGACAAATATACAAATAATGAACTCGCCGGGATTCGAACCCGGATCCTCCAGCTTCGTAGGCAGGGTTACCAACTAGGCTACGGAGGCTGACAACGATGGTTGCTTATGAAATTGTGTGATTGGTGACCATCACATACGGCTATAGCATTAGACCATTATATACTGCCCATAACTATTTGAGTACGCCTACTTGATTAGTATGATCAGTGATCACTGATTGTGAAGTGAGTGATTAGTGAAGTTGTGGAAAATTTCCAAGACGACAAAATTCTTGACAAGTTAGAAACCTTAATCGTAGCAGCTTTTAAATAAAATATGGACCTAAAGATAACTATGATTTTAATTAAGTATCTATTAGTTGTTACTATACTATCACTAATTGATATGATCAGTAATCCATTAAGTAGGTAATTATGAATTGAACAGTTAGGAGATGTACCATTCACGTAGCCTGGTTGTTTGTTAGTCAGACATCCGTGCTCAAGGAATTGAGAATTGGCCAGAAACTAGTAACCTACAACCTACAACTTAACATAACTACAACTTCCTCACAACTTAGTTTTTGGTATGAATGGTCTGATTTATAGTTTTAATAAAAAGTAAAACATTGTCTTTGATAAACAACAACAGAACTATAATATTCTGGTTTAATTTAAGTCATGAGACACATCAACATTGATAGATATGTATCTCAATAATAATTAACCTTTAGTACCTATGCGTTGTATTTCATAAAACAAATTGTAACGGAGCAGAGCTGCTACTAAACACACATTTATTTATTTATTTATTAATTATTATTCAAATAAGTTACACAGCATTACAGTTACAACACTAAGGCACTGTGAACTACAAAAATTGAGAGCGCAGTCGAGCGCAGTCACTAAAAAACGCGAGTTCATCTGATAAAAGAACAGGCTAGACATAGACTGTGAGGCTGAGGCATTTAATTATATTGTTGTAATGTAGGTACCTATAGTACCTATTTAGTTTTCGAAAACTAGTATATATACAAATATTTTCAGTGCGACACCTCTAATTTGTGGTTCTCAAGATATTTAATAAAGTGACAGACTGATGGACCGAGTCGCATCGCACCAAAACGGTTCCTTTTGTTCCTTTTTTGGTACGGAACCCTAATAATAAACAAACAATGAACCTCGCTCCGGGACATTCCTGGTGCAAAAATTGTCAATTGCGATTCAGCGTGGCAAAGCCGCAAGCGCGATGGACATTTTTGCGTCGGGTACTACTCGGGTTATTTGGAACTAATTTGTGACATTTTCTTGTACAATACTCGTTAAACAATAAACATAAATACGTAGTGCCATATTTCTTGTTACAGTCGGTAGGTGAAGGGTAAGGTCACAGCCGCCACCCGAATAATTATTACAAGACTGTTACACTTGCATATTTATTGAAACTATCACAATTATCGCTCAATATTCCGCCTCCGTAGCCTAGTTGGTAGTGACCCTGCCTACGAAGCTGGAGGTTCTGGATTCGAATCTCGGCGAGGGCATTATTTGTGTATTTATTTATCACAAATATTTGTTCCTTGGTCATGGCTGTCTATGTATTTAAGTATCTATATGTATCTATTATATATATTGTCGCCTGGTACCCACATCACAAGCTTTAATTGAGCTTACCGTGGGACTAGGTCGATTTGTGTAAGATGTCCTAAGATATTTATTATTTATTTATATTTTAACGATGGTTTTAAGTACAGATGTCGCTAGTGATTAGTTTCACAATACCATTTGATGGCCGGCGATCCAGTGGATGTGGGTTCGAATCCCGCGACAACCAGTCTTTCGCAGTAAAGTTTTTCTATGGTAAGCACCTCTGTTACTACATTGTGGTATATGGTGATAACCATTGGAAAAAAGTAGCATTTGTTTAATTATAAAAAACAAATTGATATCTCCTAATTATTCATTAATTAATGATTAAGTAATAATCGTCGTCCCGCGATTTCGAGCGGTTAAAACGCTTCTAGGACCCAGGCAACGCACCCAGGTGCTGAAATGACATGTTTTACTGAACACAAGCTATTTAAAAATAACTATTGAAATAAACATTCACTTTTAATTAACTTGTTAATTGGGTCTCTTATTAGCAGGTTCATATCAATAAAAATTACATCTATCTACTTAACTAAAGCGGTTTGTTAATGACCTGAAACCATCTACTAAATTGTATGCAATGACTTATCTGGTCAGCAACTACGAATTGGCCAATCGCCATTGGAGGTGTGTCGAGTACGTCAAACGCACGCAAGTGGAATACTTACGCGTGCGTCGTCATGAGTCTATTTCCACACATGTTCAATATTCAGTGTCGAGATATAGCGAAATACTTAGTGAGTATAGGCGCCAAGCGCAATCGACCGAATAATCATAAACGCCAGCAGTAGTAGTAGCATGAAATTTCAGAGTACATTTAGTAAGTTTTTATTCAAAAAATGTAATAAGATTAAACTGCCAGTTACATTAAACTAGACTAGATGTTACATAGAATTGAACAACACATCATTAGCCTATCTGACTTGCAGCGATTGTGGTCGTACATTCGTTGCAAAAATCGGCTATGTCAGTCACCTAAAGGCCCGGCCACGACATTGGTCTAAGGCGACCAGCGGCGAGCGAATCCATGAGTTGGAGCGGGATGCCGATATGGGTACGAGAGAGAGCACCATACGTTTTCCGCTAAGCCGGTCGCCTTAGACCAATGTCGTGGCCACGGCATAAGAGCTGAGCTCTGCGACGCTCTCAGCAACAGAACACAGTCGCCGTGGCCGAAACCGGCTAGGATACTATGATGATGATGATGAGCCTATCACAGTCCACTGCTGGACGAAGGCCTCTACTATTACATATGCGTATGGATGCATTAGGAGGTAATGCGGTATCGATATGCGCAAATCCACAAGTCTGTAACTTCAGTTCTTTTGTATGTTCTCATATTAATAAAGTACCTAGATATAAGCGTCGACATATCAACCTATAGTGATAAACTAGACATACGGAAACTTAACTTAGCTTAGATTAATTAATTTAGAAACACACAAATGAATTACTAATTTAAGTGGCGTTGCAGTTTTGTGGATTCACCCCTATTATAATTACATTGACGTCACAAGTAAAATAAATATATACGCTAGTCTAGTTTTTTCTTATTTTCGTACGGTCGAGGAATTTAATTTCCTACCCATTTCGTACCTTGTCATAGTAGCTATAATATGACAGTCCTAGCAGCTTTCATGTTGATTGTCACTGTGACAAGGTACGAAATGGGTAGGAAATTAAATTGCTCGACTGTACAAAATCGTAGTCAGTTCTATTTTTAACGATCAACCAAGTCCCAATCTGAAATAGTCACCCCATTGACCTATTTGTCGACTGCTGTTTGGTCGCAGGATCGATTCCGGCAGAATATTTTTGACACACTTGTACAGTGAAGGAATTTGATTTATATATCGTATCGTACTTTGTCAGCGTGAAGGTGGATTTAGACCAAACGAGCGAATGCTCATTCTATCCCCCACTCTACGAAATCCGTTCGTTACACAAAACGTGATTCTTCGAAATTCGTTGATTTCGTAGAGTGAGGGATAAAACGAGCATTTGTTCGTTTGGTCTAACTCCACCTTGACAGGCAACATGAAAGACGATAGGAGATCCCATGGTAGATAGGAAAATTTAAGAAAATGTTATATGTAGTCAAAGTCTGTAGGGAAGCCTTATATCATCATTATGCGGACAAAGTTCAGGGCAGAAAACTAGTATATTATACATATAACATTCCCTTACCGTACCTACTTGTTAAACTGTAAAATGTATGATTTTTACGTCTATGTTGCGTTTCGAAAAAACATATACATATAGGTACTGAATAGAATTGATTAAAAATATATTAAACATGGTTATAGGAAATGTCGCATCATTTTGTTTTCTGAAAATTATAGTCGATTTGTCTTTAACTTTTTAATTATTACTTTTTCAAAAAGATACAATATTTAAGCGTAAAATATATTCCAAACAGAGCGACGATAGTCACGAAATCATCATCATCATCATATCAGCCGAAAGACGTCCACTGCTGGACATAGGCCTCCCCCAAAGATTGCCACAATGACCGGTCCTGCGCCACCCGCATCCAGCGGACTCCTGCGACCTTCACCAGGTCATCGGTCCACCTTGTGGGGGGCCTACCCACGCTACGCCTTCCGGTACGTGGCCGCCACTCAAGAACCTTCCCGCCCCAACGGCCATCGGTTCTACGCGCAATGTGCCCCGCCCACTGCCACTTCAGTTTAGCGATTCGGAGAGCTATTTCGGTTACTTTGGTTCTGCTGCGGATGGTCTCATTTTTAATCCGATCACGCAGAGAGACTCCTAGCATAGCCCTCTCCATTGCCCTTTGGGTGACTTTGAGCCTTCTTATGAGACCCATTGTAAGCGGCCACGTTTCAGTACCGTATGTCATCACTGGCAACACACACTGATTAAAGACTTTCGTCTTCAAACACTGCGGAATATTGGACGAAAATATGTGTCGTAGCTTCCCGAACGCTGCCCAACCGAGTCGGATTCGACGATTGACCTCTTTCTCGAAGTTGGACCTACCTAACTGAATAGTTTGCCCTAGGTATATATATTCGTCTACAACTTCGAGTGTAAAGTCTCCGATTATTACGGGAGTTGGTGCTACATGGGAATTCGACATGATTTTCGTCTTATCCATGTTCATCCTAAGACCAACTCGCTCGGAGGCTTTACTGAGGTCAACGAGCATAGTACTTAAGTCCTCCAAGGTCTCAGCCAAGACTACTATCGTCAGCGAATCGAAGGTGAGTGAGGTACTCGCCGTTTATGTTGATACCCAGCCTTCTCCAGTCCAGAGTCTTAAAGACATCCTCCAGTGCAGCGGTAAACAGCTTAGGGGAGATGACATCTCCTTGCCTAACTCCCCGCTGCAGCAGAATAGGCTTCGAGCTCTGGTCTTGGAGTCGGACTGACATTGTGGCGCTCTCGTATAAACAATTCAACACCTCGATATAGCGGTAGTCAACTTGGCACCGTTGAAGAGACTGTAGTACTGCCCATGTTTCGATCGAATCGAAGGCTTTCTCGTAGTCCACAAACGCTAAACAGAGGGGCAGGTTATATTCTAGTCACGAAATATAAGTACATAATTAATTATGTACGGTAAAGCCATTCTTAAGATTCATTCTTTCCCGTTGCCACAGAATCGTCTTACCCCACTCACCTCATTAATTTTGTTAACTGCAACAATTTTATGCGCAAACAAGATTATCTGCCTAACTAAATAACACTTTATGTTTAGGTAAACATATCAAGATAACACAGATCACGCGAATCTTGTTTAGATACCGTGCCTTCCTATCTTATTTGTTTATGAGGAGTATCTATTTACTATTTAACTATGTATAATCCATCAGGCTTGGCATCTGTTAGTGTATTTAACAAATTATAAATAAACAAAACCACGTGATCGTCTGATGGTATCGTAAACGTTATAATGAATACTATTAACCTAATGATTGCTCATGTCGTTTTAATATTTCCAATTTGTTAAATAGTTCCCTGAAACTGTATTATATAAAGCTCGTAAGGTCGATTAATGATCCAGTTTATAAGAAATGACTCATCATACACATATCCATGTCATCATCAGCCTATGATAGTCCACTTACGTAGGCCTCTCCTATTAACTATGCGTATTTGCGTATAGACGCATTAGGAGGTAAATGCCCATAATCGCCATGCTGGGCAAGCGGATTGGCAATCGCAGTAATGTGTCCATGATGACTCTGCTGCCCATCATCAATCTTTTATCAAAATAATGGTCAGTGACACTTCAACCCCTTAGTTGACTCTTACGACACCCGCAGGAGGAGTTGGGGTGGTGACAAATGAAATTTTTACTGCCATCGCCACACGGCCAAAACTTATCCATAATATCCATGTACCATGCAGTTATGTGTATTATAAGTTTATAAGCACTCTCAATTGATGACAAGAACGAAATTAATTCACTAAAAGTAAACTAGTATTTTCCATTTTTGTCTAAGGTCTTACCTGACAGCAGACTTGGGTATGGAGCCGTATAGAAGCACGCTGAGCCCTCTGTACAGTCCAAAGAAGCCATGCCCTTTCACAGTCTTCTTCACACAGTCTGCAATACCTGTGTACTTCTTGGTACCACCTGCAAGAAGATAGTTTCATCATCAGTCTGTTTCAGTCTACTGCTTCTATTATCTATGCGTATGGATGCGTATGATTGCCCATAATCGCCACGCGAGTGAAGCGAGTTGGCGGTCGCAGTAATCCATTATGATGACGTTGCTCTGCGCGTCATTAATCTTTTATAAATGAATGGTCAATGACGATCCCTTAGCAGACTCATTTTTTTTTTATTTTTTTTATACCACGTCGGTGGCAAACAAGCATACGGCCCGCCTGATGGAAAGCAGTCACCGTAGCCTATGGGCGCCTGCAACCTCAGGGTGTCACATGCGCGTTGCCGACCCAATAAAAATAACGTTGGCACAGTGAGCGTCAGGATGACTGACCAAAATAGCGGATCAGTTTTAGAGTACCATCATAATTTACTACCTATTTGCTACTATTTACTACCTATGTTCACATATTTGCTACCTAAGTTTTAAAAAAGAAATAAATTTAATTAAGTGGGCAGTCATTCTGACGTCAGGATGACTGCCCATATTTAGTATTTCGTGGTTAGACCCTATATTTTGCAACTTTCTATGTACTATGATTTACTACATATTTGCTACCTAAGCATATATTTTTTCCAGATTTTTTAGGCAAAAAATGACGATTTTATAGGCATTTCAAATTTTTAACAAAAAAAAAAATGTTAGAGTGCCATCATAATTTACTACCTATTTGCTACTATTTACTACCTATGTTCACATATTTGCTACCTAAGTTTTAAAAAAGAAATAAATTTAATTAAGTGGGCAGTCATTCTGACGTCAGGATGACTGCCCATATTTAGTATTTCGTGGTTAGACCCTATATTTTGCAACTTTCTATGTACTATGATTTACTACCTATTTGCTACCTAAGCATATATTTTTTCCAGATTTTTTAGGCAAAAAATGACGATTTTATAGGCATTTCAAATTTTGAACAAAAAAAAAATTGTTAGAGTACCATCACAATTTACTACCTATTTGCTACTATTTACTACCTATGTTCACATATTTGCTACCTAAGTTTTAAGAAAGAAATAAAATTAATTAAGTGGGCAGTCATTCTGATGTCAGGATGAATGCCAATATTTAGTAGGTATTTCGTGGTTAGACCCTATATTTTGCAACTTTCTAAGTACTATGATTTACTACCTATTTGCTACCTAAACATATATTTTTTCCAGATTTTTTAGGCAAAAAATGACGATTTTATAGGCATTTCAAATTTTTAACAAAAAAAAAAATTGTTAGAGTGCCATCATAATTTACTACCTATTTGCTACTATTTACTACCTATGTTCACATATTTGCTACCTAAGTTTTAAAAAAGAAATAAATTTAATTAAGTGGGCAGTCATTCTGACGTCAGGATGACTGCCCATATTTAGTATTTCGTGGTTAGACCCTATATTTTGCAACTTTCTATGTACTATGATTTACTACCTATTTGCTACCTAAGCATATATTTTTTCCAGATTTTTTAGGCAAAAAATGACGATTTTATAGGCATTTCAAATTTTGAACAAAAAAAAATTGTTAGAGTACCATCATAATTTACTACCTATTTGCTACTATTTACTACCTATGTTCACATATTTGCTACCTAAGTTTTAAGAAAGAAATAAATTTAATTAAGTGGGCAGTCATTCTGATGTCAGGATGACTACCAATATTTAGTAGGTATTTCGTGGTTAGACCCTATATTTTGCAATTTTCTAAGTACTATGATTTACTACCTATTTGCTACCTAAGCGTATATTTTTCCAGATTTTATAGGCAAAAAATGACGATTTTATAGGCATTTCAAATTTTGAACAAAAAAAAAATTGTTAGAGTACCATTATAATTTACTATCTACAATTTTTTTTTGTTCAGAATTTGAAATGCTTATCAAATCGTCATTTTTTGCCTAAAAAATCTGGAAAAAATATATGCTTAGGTGGCAAATAGGTAGTAAATCATAGTACATAGAAAGTTGCAAAATATAGGGTCTAACCACGAAATACTAAATATGGGCAGTCATCCTGACGTCAGAATGACTGCCCACTTAGTTAAATTTATTTCTTTTTTTAAACTGATGGTACTCTAACAATTTTTTTTTGTTCAAAATTTGAAATGCCTATAAAATCGTCATTTTTTGCCTAAAAAATCTGGAAAAAATATATGCTTAGGTAGCAAATAGGTAGTAAATCATAGTACATAGAAAGTTGCAAAATATAGGGTCTAACCACGAAATACTAAATATGGGCAGTCATTCTGACGTCAGAATGACTGCCCACTTAATTAAATTTATTTCTTTTTTAAAACTTAGGTAGCAAATATGTGAACATAGGTAGTAAATAGTAGCAAATAGGTAGTAAATTATGATGGTACTCTAACAATTTTTTTTTTGTTCAAAATTTGAAATGCCTATAAAATCGTCATTTTTTGCCTAAAAAATCTGGAAAAAATATATGCTTAGGTAGCAAATAGGTAGTAAATCATAGTACTTAGAAAGTTGCAAAATATAGGGTCTAACCACGAAATACCTACTAAATATTGGCAGTCATCCTGACATCAGAATGACTGCCCACTTAATTAATTTTATTTCTTTCTTAAAACTTAGGTAGCAAATATGTGAACATAGGTAGTAAATAGTAGCAAATAGGTAGTAAATTGTGATGGTACTCTAACAATTTTTTTTTGTTCAAAATTTGAAATGCCTATAAAATCGTCATTTTTTGCCTAAAAAATCTGGAAAAAATATATGCTTAGGTAGCAAATAGGTAGTAAATCATAGTACATAGAAAGTTGCAAAATATAGGGTCTAACCACGAAATACTAAATATGGGCAGTCATCCTGACGTCAGAATGACTGCCCACTTAATTAAATTTATTTCTTTTTTAAAACTTAGGTAGCAAATATGTGAACATAGGTAGTAAATAGTAGCAAATAGGTAGTAAATTATGATGGCACTCTAACAATTTTTTTTTTGTTAAAAATTTGAAATGCCTATAAAATCGTCATTTTTTGCCTAAAAAATCTGGAAAAAATATATGCTTAGGTAGCAAATAGGTAGTAAATCATAGTACATAGAAAGTTGCAAAATATAGGGTCTAACCACGAAATACTAAATATGGGCAGTCATCCTGACGTCAGAATGACTGCCCACTTAATTAAATTTATTTCTTTTTCAAAACTTAGGTAGCAAATATGTGAACATAGGTAGTAAATAGTAGCAAATAGGTAGTAAATTATGATGGTACTCTAACACTGATCCGCTATTTTGGTCAGTCATCCTGACGCTCACGTTGGCACAACAAAGTGGCTCCACTCCACCTGATCGTAAGTGAAAAGTAGAGCCCAAATCGCGGCGGCAACGAACAGGAGACAATCAGTAACCTGTTAGTTGCCACCGCCTTGCTGGCCCGCTAGATGCTGGTAAATACACCGGCTGACCCCGAAACACGGCAAACACGAAGGTAAGTCATTTCACGGGCGTTTACACCGAATGTACGGTGGTAGCCAACCAGGCGGGTACTAGTAAAAATACCCTACCACCGGCTGAGAAGCTGGCTACTCAGTAATTCCCTTAGTCGACTCCTACGACACCCACGGGAAGAGAGGGGCGGTGATTTTTGTATTCTTACTCCGTCACCGCACGGATATGTCATACAGCACCCCCGGAAAGAAGAGTTGGGGTGTTGACAAATGTACCTGCTTTCACCACGCGGCTTTATGTTATAGCTCTACGAGAGGGAAAAACGAATTATAACTGTTATGGGTCATATTAAAACTAAAATATAATTGAAATTTCTTATGTTTTGCGTAACGCCGCGTTTCCACTTGTGTTCTGAGCGAGCATTCGTCCGTTTTTGGAGCAGATGAAAACAATAATTGCAGTAAAATGTTCGTTTGTCAGCGCACGAACAAGCGAATGCTCGCTCAGAACACTACGTGAAAACGCGGCTTAAAATTTGAAACAAAGGAAAATCAGCTCCATTTTGCGTTTATTTTGATTTCAAATGAATACAGTGGGCAGGACAAGGACTATACTTTATTTTCATAATTATGTTATTTATGGGGCAAAGGTAGGTAGGTACAGTCCGTATCAGTATCAGATCCGTGTTACTCACGCGTATCACACGCGTTTTAACCACGATAATAATTCGTCACATACATACATATCACGTTTTGCTCATAGTTCTTTTAGTCAAAATATCAGTCATCAGGTCAAGAGCGAGGTTATAGAGTACAATGACCTCGACAGACATTAAACAACCATGATTAATTACGGGATTACCAGTGGAACTCACTGTAAACTCACTAGACACACTATTTATTATTATTATTATTTATTTATGCACAGGCAGCTTGTAGCTGATGCGTGTACAATCAATAGTCTTGTGTTTTCGTTTCTGTTCTTTGTAAATTCATCAAGTCTATTTTGAAGAGTTCACAGATGACGCACTTATCACTGACTCAGGTAGACTGTTCCAATCTTTCACCACACGGTTAGACAAAAAATCCTGGGGTTGCTAGAGCTTGGTGAGCGTGCAAGTGCCAATGAGTGCCCTCTCAGGTTACTATTTGTAGTACCTATGTAGGAAAATATGAAGTATTTATTACCTACAGGTTTTTCATCAAAACAACTACCTAACTTTACTGTCATTAGTAATAGTAGACTAGTCGATCTATTGAAATTCTGGGGCACCCTAGAACCAAGTGAACATTTTAAGTGGTTAAAGATTTCTCACTATCTGTAGATTCTGTGTATCAACAATATCTTGCAGCGACATAGACTATCCATCTACCTTTTATATAGTTTTCTGCTGCCTACCAGCTTATAAGTAGAAATTTGGTAATTAGAGGCTTTTTATTTACCTAAGCAGAAGTTTTTTTTGTGTCACTCGATTTAGTGTTAAAAAACTATGATTAATAGTTGCATTCTGTTCAGTAATGATGCAAGTAAAAATATCACAAAAATATATGTTTTTGACCTACATGTCAGAGATAATGTAAGACTGAAAATGGATATAAAATGATAGCTGGCAGATAAGCAGAAAAAGTATTGATCGTAAGATTGCATTTGCCATGATATTATGATAATGCGTCTTTTGATGATGTAATGTTGAACTTATCAAATAGGTATGTTTGTTTTAGAAATGGCTAGTTAATCTAATCTGCATGGAGAATAGTATTTTAATATGATTATTTTTTTTATTTGTACCATCAAAAGCAGTACATGGGTCAAAATTCATTGTTTTGTATCCCTAAAAAACATGATGCAGTGGTGATTTTTGTATGAGATGATGTTTTGTTTTCAATTTATGACTTGAAATCGAAAAAGAAATACAACTGCACCGGATATATAAGTACTGAGTCGTAACAGCAACTAAATGCGTGACAGAGTGGTGTGAAACAAGATACCTAACGAAAAGAATTTTGACCCACATAATAATGCGGAATAACCTGTTTTTCCTTTACATGCAATGTGAGCAATTGATAACTCTGACCTTGTAAACCCTGATATCTCAAAACAGAAGCATACACATCAAATCAAAGTTATGACTGAAATTTCAACTACTCAAAATAAATTGTTTGTAAATATTTTTTGAAGTTCGAACAAATCTTGTTTCAAATACCAGGCTCGTGTTTTAGAAAGTTACATTTTACAATAAGTATTGCTGTTTGCCTCTCTAGCGCATGCAGATATTAGCTAGAAAGAGAGGCAAACAGCAAAATTGTAAATTTTAACTTTTTAAACGCAATCCAGTTAGGATATTAGAGTAATTTGTCTCTTGAAAACTAATCCAGTAATGAATGTTTGTTAGGGCTTGTGCATAAATCACGCGAGGCCCTATAGGGGGGGAGGGGGTCCAAGAAAACATCACGAAAGATCACGGTAGGGGAGGGGGGGTACAACGAGACCTCACGTGTATTTTTTTACGATGACCAAACTAAGAAATATTGTCAATTTCGGCTAGCGAACGTGAAAAGTTGAATGAGAAAAATACACGTGAGACTGCTAGGGGGGGGGGGGGCTAGCCAAGAAACTCACCAAACATCACCATGGGGGAGGGGGGGGTCAAAAAGTAGCCAAAAAAACATCACATGATTTATGCATGAGCCCTTATGTACAGATGCTGTCAAATATATCGTAGCATTAGGAGCGCTCAAAAATATCTGAACACAACTTTATCTTTATGGCAATAATGGCATTGTTTAGATATTTTTCAACGCTGATGCTAAAATATATCTGATGACCACTATACTTAAACATTATCAGTGTTGTATTGCGTAATGGAGTATTGAGTAAAACCAATTATTATTTATTGGTTTACTAACACAATGTCAATGAAGGTCAGGGTTGGGCACTCAAGAATAAAATCATTTTTTAAATTGAACTGATTTTATTCTTACGAATTTTCATGTTTTCATTTCACAATTCAACTAACATGTTAGTTGCATAAAACATTAGTTAGAATAGGTAATCGCATTTCTAAAATAGTTATGTCAAATCTTATTCTTCATTTAACATGAAAGTACCATGATTTATTCATTACCAATCCAATTCAATTAACAAGTACAAGAATTATTCTTATTCAAATCAATTTGAATAAGAAAAACTTTTGTTTATAATATTCTTATTCTTATTCAAGTAAATTTTTGCCCAACACTGATGAAGGTCAATTCCAACTAGGTATTATTAAAATTCTTCAAATTTTTACCATTAACAATTAATGAAAAATCCCTAATTAAATTAATTAAAATAGAAACACAACATTCAGTACCTACTAATTACAAACCATATTGCCATAGCTAAGTGAACTTTAAATAATAAGTGATAAAGGTCATTATTGTTTAGTAATACCATAAAATGTTAATTATTATGTCATGGCTGTGTGATTTCTAATGGGATTCTAACTAGCAATTGTTACAGAAATTTCCCTCCTGTTAATCAATAAGAACCACATTCTAAAAGGTGTTCTACATTTATTTGGATTTTTCCTTGATCAAGTACCTACAACTACTAGTTTTAAATATGCATGGATATAGATAAACAACTCAACAGCTATTCATGACCTTGAGTTAGATTATGAGCGTCGGTCTGTGTTGTAGGATTTCTGACACGACAAATAACAGGAGGAGCAAAGTCCACAAGTTCGTATGGAGTCCGAGTAAAATTGCGTAGGAAGAAAGTGATCGATAATGGAAATATTTTTAGCGGTCGCTATTCGATACAAACACAAATAGAACAGTACATGTGCGATTGCGTTTAATGTAAAACACGGTAGAAACGTTAAATTGAAACTAATGACCACATCTATTTCTAGAAGCGTCGTTAATTCTACAAGAAACTGAATATCCACAGATGAACAGATAAAAATAGGTCAATCGACAATGTTTACTATTACGTTATCGAAGGTTATAATCACATTGATGAATGAAGGTGAATCCGTTAGTAAGAAGACCGGTTATCACTTACCTTTTTCGTCCAATTGCAGTTGTGTTTTCACGTATTCCGTAGGGAATGTGATACAAATTTCAATGCCACCAGTGATGCCGCCGGCAACGACTCCCTTCATTCCCACTGATCCCGAACCCCCAGCCGCAGCCGCTGCACCGCTTTCCGACATCCATGGCCTCTGGAATGGATTCTTAAAATTTCCGGTCCTATTAGACATGTTTCTAACTGAAAACACTTCAATCGGTTCTCACAACGGCTGCGACGCCCACCCCCTACAACTGTACAACACTGACTGATGATTTTTTTTTTAATTTTTGATTAGTATGATTTGATTGCTTTGGTTTTGTAAAACTTCATGAATGATATGAAATGAACGAATGAATATCAATTTTCAAAACCCTTTTTATGTGTGTGGTATCCCCATAAGCTTGTTCGAGATATTGTTTTGAACGCCTACCTCGGCGTTCGTAATAAAACCGGTAATAGCGCCTAAACGGAACAACCCTAGTCATTGACGCCGCCATTTTGACAGCAAGCTTTGTACAGTTTGTTTTGGGCTGCTAGACATGGTTAATTCTATTTGTTAAACCTAGTGTGTTATTTAGTATATTTTTCAGGCAGAATAAATTAAAAATCTTTCAAAATGGCTATACGAACATACGGCGATAAGCCGATAAGTTTCCAGATTGAGGAAGGAGGAGAATTCTACTGTGTTGGCTCAGAGGTAAATTGGGTTATTTTCTTATAATTTGATTTATGTTCACTATTTCTCAAGCATAATTAGAATTCTAATATTAAATTTTGATATGCGTTACATTTTTTATCGTGTAACATAGTTATAATATTGTTTTTAGGTCGGCAATTATCTACGGCTATTCCGTGGGTCTCTTTACAAAAAGTACCCTGGTATGGTCAGGAGGACCCTGACCAATGAAGAAAGAAAGCGTCTAGTGGACAACGGGCTAGGCCAGCATGTGCTTTCAAGTTCTGTGTCACTGCTGAAGGCATCAGAAGTAGAAGATATTATAGAAGGGAACGATGACAAGTAAGTATGGAACTGACAACAAATACAAATCTCTGATTTAGTGTTACATTCTCTTTAAGCAAATACTAAAATGAAAATAATTTTATTATTGAAGTAATAAGATACAAAAAAAGTATATCGTCATTGAGATTGCCAATACCCACATCTGTTAATTCATAATTTGACAAAAGAAGAATGTGAATGTAAGTCATTTGAATAGATTTTTCAGTTCCATAAATTGTGCACATAACGGAACATATTATGTCAGTGGTTATGAGAAAAATTAATTGTGAACCATAAACTGTTTGTAATAAAGATATGTCACATTTATTTTACATATTGTTGCTATTCGGGTGGAGGCCTACACCCGAATAGGGGTTCTTGCATCGCAAGGTTCTTAGTATTAAGCATTATTCATGTAAAAATTTGCAAGAAATAAAAGGCTTTTTTATTTTTTTTATTATTGTTGCTATATTTAGTCAACCTCAGATCTGTGGCAATCAATTCATGGAAATGTATGCTTTCTTTTTATGATAATGTAAGGTATTTTTTCCATTAAACACATAAGATATTTTAAAATATTTATTTATTTAATCTTTATTGCACAATAGAAATTAAAGTAATAGTACTAAAGAAGAACTTAATGCCACAAGGCATTCTCTATCAGTCAACCGTGAGGCAAAGCAGAAAGATTATAGGCGGTGCATTAGCAAAATCAAAATTGAAACAGCATAAAATAATAGTACAAGAAAATGTACAATTTTGCAAGTTTTATAGAGTAAAGCAATAAGATTTATGTGAAATACCTTGTTTTTCATACTTGATATTCATAATGATTTCACTTTTCACAGATACAAAGCAGTATCAGTGAGTCAGGAGCTAGCAACGCCTCGAGAGAGTAAAAGTAAAAAGCCGCACAATCCGTCATGGCTGCCAGTGATGCCAAATTCTTCTCACTTGGATGCTGTACCTCAAGCCACTCAGATTAGTAGGACCAGGGTTCATAATAAGAAGGTATTTGGCCGGAAGTGCCTAGTCTTATAAGAGATTGCAGTTTTCTGTACTATCACTTGAATAATTTATTATGTAAAGTAGCATAGATGAAACCATATTATTATTATGTTATTGTATAAACCCTTTCTATATGAGTCAATCAGAGTTGCCACCACTGACATTTTAAAATCAGTTTTATGTAAATGACTGAAATCTAAAATATACAAAATAAAAATGGACATACAGAAAAATTTTTACTGTAAAATATTGTGTGTACTAGACGTGTGCGCCGATCTAAAAATGACCGGCGGCGGCGTTTGCCGAAAAGTCGGCGGCGGCGGCGTGATTTCGGCGTCAAGGTCACATGATTAAAAAAGCAGAATTTGATAGTATAATTTGTCATAGTTTAGATAAATGCAATATAAATGTGCATCAAACACGTCACGTCACGTGTCAGTGACCACGTTATCCAACATATGATCAGTAGTTTCTCTTTCCACCATGTTCTAACATATTTTCAACAGTACTTTGGTTTGAACTGGCCCTATTCACATTCACATCAGTAATTTAAGAGTCAAACTCTTGTCGGCATAACTGATGAATGTAGCTGTCTCCATCTAACTCTGTCTAAAGCCGCCTCCTTGACTTCCTTGTACGACACAACGGCTACTTTCTCTTTTATTTGTTTCATGTAACTTCTTCTAGGTCTCCCTCTTCCTCACTTTCCTTCAATCCTTCCTTCAATTATGTTTTTTATCAAAGCGTCATGTCGTATAATGGCCACCTTATACGACATGACGTATAAGGTGGCTATTCACATTAGGTCTCCCAAATCACCTATCATAGCATGTTATAAGGATAAATAGGGCGCAGCCCACGTCCATTGGATTCCACCTATCTTTACCAGGTGATCGGTCCATCATATTGGGAGGCTTCTCAGGCATCCTACGCTGCGTCGACCAGTATATGCTTGTCACTAAGAAATCACTTGCCCCACCGGGAGTTTTGCGAGTAATGTATGTCCAGTCCACTGTCACTTCAGTTCAGCGATTCTTTGAGCTACGTTGGGCTTCCAGTTCTTCTGCGGCTCTGCACTAGGGTTTGCAACATCCGTCAAATTTCAGGATCCGGATATGCGGATATCGTAATGCGGAAATCGAGGCCCGGAGTGTCACGATGTCAGTGCTCTCCGATACAATTACGCTTCCCAACTGTCTTAACTGTGTTAAAGGCCGCAGACTGAGCTCACGCAGAGGCGCGCAAACACGTCTCTGTATCTAAATAGATTGCGAAGGCCCAGTTTCCCGTAAGGCTGAAGACCTCGAGCTTCCTACAGAGGCATGCCAGGTGACGAGGCTGAAGACCGAGCTACCAGAGCCTAGCGCTTCCATGCTACACAATGGTTTAGTGTGACACTCTGCGGCTCTCCGATTCGATTCGATCCCTTGCGAAGGCCAAAAGCCGAACTCCACTTAGGGCCGCACAGAGGTGCGCCACCTCGCCTCACTCGTACTCATTGGGTGGTTTTCTATGGTTTCAGCCGTAATAACTTTACAGTCGGCAAACCGAAGGTGAGTGATATATTCGTTAGTGGTGTTGATGACAAGCCCATCCCATTCCAGTCCAAAATCTTGAAAACATTTTCCAAAGCAACAGTAAACAGTTTTGGAGACAAAACACCTCCCTGTCTTAATCGTCGCTGCAATGGGCTGGATTTCGAATACCGGTCTTGAAGACGAACTAGGGGCTCCGACGATCTCCTAAATGCGATTCAGTTTAGGACTTAAACTGAATCGCGATGTGTCAGTTGCATAGAATATCTGTCAGAAATTGGCTAGCCGAACCTGAACTGAATTGCATTTAAGAGGTCATGGTATGGAAACCCCCCCTGGACACTACAATATAAGTACCGGTAGTCTACCCAAATAGCTTACTTGTTGTACTGTTTGTTGGTTGGTTGTTCTTTGGACACATTGCCCGCAAACCTGGGCAAGACCTCCAAAAACTTATTGTAACAAGAAAGATTGGAAAGAAAAGGTTGAGAGGAAGGAACCCCATGCGCTGGATCTCTCCAAATCCGCACCTCACTCAACTTTCGGGTTGCTGAAGCGATCGATCGATCACATGATGTGACCTGCGGAAAATTGGAGTGGTTGGTGGAAGATCGTGAAAGAGAAATTGATGAGTTGATAAGTCACAACCCCCAGAATCGGGTTATCGACGCAAGGCGGAGTAGTCTACTTGGTTGGTACCGCTGAAGATACTGTATTACAGCCCAGGTCTCGGTCAATTCAAATGCTTCATAGACCACGAACACGAACGCTAACCTGAGGGGTAAGTTATACCTCTCGGTCTTCTGTATATCCTGACGTTGTTTGTGGTGTGAAATCGGCTTGTTCAGGAGGCTGGAAGTTGTCGAGCCTAAGAACCTAAATGTAATGAGTGATGAGACTCGAAAGCAACTAATAGGTTGACAGTAAATTCCCTACATAAGAGCATTATATAAATACATAAAGCAAATACGAAGCTCAGTGTTTATTATTTAGCCCATAAGAAATAACTCTGTTATTCAGTCAAGGCCACGCCGATTTCACGCCGACCATTAGTCGGCGGCGGCGGCGTGGCAAAAAAGGTCGGCGGCGGCGTGACGCCGGCGCGGCGCACACGTCTAGTGTGTACAACAACCTTAGATGATATTTAAAAAAAATAGCAAATTGTTTACTATTTTTTCTTACAGTCTAGTTAAAAGAGACATGAACAATAATTATTTTGGCTATTGTAAAATTTTTAACCAATGTGATGGAGGCATTCTAAGTTAAGAATATGATAACTTTATCTTCTCTTCTCAGCATATTTTACTCCACTGTAGGATGTATGCCTCTTCCAGTTTTTTCCACCCATAACTTTATAATACAGATAATTTTATGTTAAATGTTCCAGGTGCGCACATTTCCATTGTGCTTTGATGACACCGACATGACATCAATGCTTGAGAATGCTTCTCAAAAGCAGATCCTTGTGCCCATTCGTCTTGACATGGAAATTGAGGGTCAGAAGCTGAGGGACACTTTCACTTGGAACAAGAATGGTAATTATGGGGCATATAGGGTTCCTACAAAGGTTTTCCCGAAGGGCTAAAGGCGAGGTTGCAGGCGCCTAAGGCTACGGAGATAGGTTTGTTTTCCACCGTGGTATAAAAAAGTACAGTACCTCGAAGAATAGAGGGTGAAAAGCTTTTAAACATCTTTGTCATTTCTCACTATCAGTCAATTTATGCCAAAATATGGTAACAAATACAGACTCACCCAAGATATATTTTGGTTTCTAAAAACGATTCTTTCAAGTAGGTATAGTAACAAAAGCACTTTTGAATAGTCCTCGATAGCTTTTTTTTATAAAAACTATTTCGGCTTCTTACTCTAGGCTTTGACCCAGAAGAAACGTCTTATCAACTAAAACAAAATTATGTTTTAATAAATTGAGATATAATAATACCCACAATAATGTGCTTAGTCATTTAAAATCCTTTTCATCACACTTGCTGTCTAAGTGGACAATTGCTTGCATGCGTAGCGGGAGTAATAAAAGTGAAATTCCCTAGGAAATAATAGAAATGTCAGTACGTCATAGAATAGTACATTGTGCATCAAGGGAGGTAAGTAATGAATTACTAACGAGAGTCTTAGAAGCCCGACGCCGTCAGGCGGAGGGCTTTTATGACTCGAGTTAGTATTCCGCTTACCGACCGTGATGCATACAATGTTCTTCATCACACTTGCCAACCAAAAAATAAGTTTTAAGACATAATATTATTAAATGACGTACTGACATTTCTATTACTCCCTAGGGAATTTCACTTTTCTATAACTCCCGCAACGCGCGTAAGCAATGGCGCGCTTAGACAGCAAGTGTGATGAAATAATATTTTTTGTTAAAATTGTTTTTTTTTTGTCGGCAAGTGTGGTGAAATTAATACATCACGGTTGGTAAGCGGAATACTCATTAAAAGCCCTCCGCCTACGGCTTTGTGGTTCTAACACTCGTTAGTAATTTCGTACTTACCTCCCTTGATGCACAATGTTCTATTTACATATCAAACAAAATATGTAAAAGACACGTTCCCATAGTGACAATAGCATAGAGTAAATTTAAATCCATTAATTCCAGAGTCAATCATAACCCCGGAGCAATTTGCCGAAGTCCTCTGCGATGATTTAGAACTGAACCCCAGCACCTTCGTGCCGGCTATTGCTTCTTCCATCCGTCAGCAGATTGAGGCATTCCCAAGCGAGCCACCAGCCATCTTGGAAGAGCAGAGCGACCAGCGGGTTGTGATCAAGCTGAATATACATGTCGGGAATACTTCGCTTGTAGACCAGGTCAGTTAATGAGAATTATTGTATTAAACAAGAAAATAGTGACAGATAAATCCTCTGTGATTTTTCATTGTAACATAGGGTAAGGAATACATTAACTTTTTATAGGGAAACCTGAGAGTATAGTTAATTTCCACCCATCAATTTGGGTCAATATACAAATTAGAAAAATAAAATTATTTCTTGTGAAAGCAGTTTTCATCATCATCATCATCATGTCAGCCGAAAGACGTCTACTGCTGAACATAGGACTCCCCCAAAGATTACCACAATGACCGGTCCTGTGCCACCCGCATCCAGCGGACTCCTGCGACCTTCACCAGGTCATCAGTCCACCTTGTGGGGGGCCTACCCACGCTGCGCCTTCCGGTACGTGGCTGCCACTCGAGAACCTGAAAGCAGTTTTATAATGAATTAATCAAATATTTCTTGATTGCGTTTTTTTTGTCAGTTTGACTTATGCCATTGTCTATAATTGTGTCAGTATTTTATTAAACTCTGCTTACTTGTGTTGTGTCTTCTGTTTTAGTAAATTCCTTCCTTTCCTTTTTAGGGTTCCATACCCAAAGGATAAAACGGGACCCTGACACTGATACTAAAGCTTCGCTGTCTGTCTGTCTGTCACTATATATCTCAGTCCACTGCTGGACGTAGGCCTCTCCTATTAACTATGCGTATAGACGCATTAGGAGGTAAATGCCCATAATCGCCATCGCGTCGGATTGGCGAGGAATGTGTCCACTATGATGACGCTGCTGCCCATCTTCAATCTTTTATCAAAACATGGTCAGTAACACTTCTATCCCTCAGTCTACTGTTACGACACCCGCAGGAGGAGTTGGGGTGTACTGTACTCAGAGTGTAATGTTTAACTTACATTCCAATTTTATTGTTCAATATTATATTATATTATAAAGGTGCGTTCAAACTAAAAGAGCATTCGCTGTTCTAACCTCACACTCTTACGAAATTCGATCGGTACACAAAATGTGATTGGTTGATTTCTTAGAATGGGCGCTAGAACAGCGAATGCTCTTTTGGTTTAAACGCACCTTAATTATACGTATTTTGTGTCAGGTGGAATGGGACATGTCCGAGAAAGAGAACAATCCAGAAGCATTCGCGACCAAACTGTGCGCGGAACTCGGGCTCGGCGGCGAATTCGTTACCGGCATCGCATACTCCGTCCGCGGCCAGCTCGGCTGGCATCAGCGCACGTTCGCCTTCAGCGAGGCTCCCCTGCCAACTGTGGAGGTGATCACTTACCTCTCTGTAGAGATAATAGTTGCTAACCGGATCGCCTACTCCGTCCGCGGCCAGCTCGGCTGGCATCAGCGCACGTTCGCCTTCAGCGAGGCTCCCCTGCCAACTGTGGAGGTGATCACTTACCTCTCTGTAGAGATAATAGTTGCTAACCGGCATCGCCTACTCCGTCCGCGGCCAGCTCGGCTGGCATCAGCGCACGTTCGCCTTCAGCGAGGCTCCCCTGCCAACTGTGGAGGTGATCACTTACCTCTCTGTAGAGATAATAGTTGCTAACCGGATCGCCTACTCCGTCCGCGGCCAGCTCGGCTGGCATCAGCGCACGTTCGCCTTCAGCGAGGCTCCCCTGCCAACTGTGGAGGTGATCACTTACCTCTCTGTAGAGATAATAGTTGCTAACCGGCATCGCCTACTCCGTCCGCGGCCAGCTCGGCTGGCATCAGCGCACGTTCGCCTTCAGCGAGGCTCCCCTGCCAACTGTGGAGGTGATCACTTACCTCTCTGTACTGAGATAGTTGCTAACCGGCATCCCTACTCCGTCCGCGGCCAGCTCGGCTGGCATCAGCGCACGTTCGCCTTCAGCGAGGCTCCCCTGCCAACTGTGGAGGTGATCACTTACCTCTCTGTACAGATAGTTGCTAACCGGCATCGCCTACTCCGTCCGCGGCCAGCTCGGCTGGCATCAGCGCACGTTCGCCTTCAGCGAGGCTCCCCTGCCAACTGTGGAGGTGATCACTTACCTCTCTGTACAGATAGTTGCTAACCGGCATCGCCTACTCCGTCCGCGGCCAGCTCGGCTGGCATCAGCGCACGTTCGCCTTCAGCGAGGCTCCCCTGCCAACTGTGGAGGTGATCACTTACCTCTCTGTACAGAGATAATAGTTGCTAACCGGCATCGTCTACTCCGTCCGCGGCCAGCTCGGCTGGCATCAGCGCACGTTCGCCTTCAGCGAGGCTCCCCTGCCAACTGTGGAGGTGATCACTTACCTCTCTGTAGAGATAATAGTTGCTAACCGGCATCGCCTACTCCGTCCGCGGCCAGCTCGGCTGGCATCAGCGCACGTTCGCCTTCAGCGAGGCTCCCCTGCCAACTGTGGAGGTGATCACTTACCTCTCTGTACAGAGATAATAGTTGCTAACCGGCATCGTCTACTCCGTCCGCGGCCAGCTCGGCTGGCATCAGCGCCCGTTCGCCTTCAGCGAGGCTCCCCTGCCAACTGTGGAGGTGATCACTTACCTCTGTACAGAGACAATAGTTGCTAACCGGCATCGCCTACTCCGTCCGCGGCCAGCTCGGCTGGCATCAGCGCACGTTCGCCTTCAGCGAGGCTCCCCTGCCAACTGTGGAGGTGATCACTTACCTCTCTGTACAGAGTCAAAAGTCAAAGTCAAAATATTCTTTATTCAATTAGGCCCAGCAACGAGCGCTTTTGAATCGTTAAACTAAATAGCGAATGAGAGAAAAAAAAACTACCTCCGGTTCTAACCCTACACCACTGCCTGAGAAGAATCCGGCAAGAAACTCAGCAGGACTTTCTTTTTTCAAATAATAGTTTTATAACATCTTACAGCTAACATGCATTAATTAAAAACGAAACATAAATTTGATATAATATAAATACAGATATAGTACATTAACTAGAGATGAAGTCTCTAATAGTCAGAACAATTATATAAATTTAATGAATTTTGAGAAATGTATAGATGTAAAGATATATGTAAAAGGGCATACAATTGTTTTTAGTTAAACGTTAAAATTAGCATTATTATACTGCTAGAGATGTAAAGGTCTCTAGTTGTCAGAGTAAAAAGAAAACAAACGGACACAGAGATAATAGTTGCTAACCGGCATCGCCTACTCCGTCCGCGGCCAGCTCGGCTGGCATCAGCGCACGTTCGCCTTCAGCGAGGCTCCCCTGCCAACTGTGGAGGTGATCACTTACCTCTCTGTAGAGATAATAGTTGCTAACCGGCATCGCCTACTCCGTCCGCGGCCAGCTCGGCTGGCATCAGCGCACGTTCGCCTTCAGCGAGGCTCCCCTGCCAACTGTGGAGGTGATCACTTACCTCTGTACAGAGACAATAGTTGCTAACCGGCATCGCCTACTCCGTCCGCGGCCAGCTCGGCTGGCATCAGCGCACGTTCGCCTTCAGCGAGGCTCCCCTGCCAACTGTGGAGGTGATCACTTACCTCTGTACAGAGACAATAGTTGCTAACCGGCATCGCCTACTCCGTCCGCGGCCAGCTCGGCTGGCATCAGCGCACGTTCGCCTTCAGCGAGGCTCCCCTGCCAACTGTGGAGGTGATCACTTACCTCTCTGTACAGAGTCAAAAGTCAAAGTCAAAATATTCTTTATTCAATTAGGCCCAGCAACGAGCGCTTTTGAATCGTTAAACTAAATAGCGAATGAGAGAAAAAAAAACTACCTCCGGTTCTAACCCTACACCACTGCCTGAGAAGAATCCGGCAAGAAACTCAGCAGGACTTTCTTTTTTCAAATAATAGTTTTATAACATCTTACAGCTAACATGCATTAATTAAAAACGAAACATAAATTTGATATAATATAAATACAGATATAGTACATTAACTAGAGATGAAGTCTCTAATAGTCAGAACAATTATATAAATTTAATGAATTTTGAGAAATGTATAGATGTAAAGATATATGTAAAAGGGCATACAATTGTTTTTAGTTAAACGTTAAAATTAGCATTATTATACTGCTAGAGATGTAAAGGTCTCTAGTTGTCAGAGTAAAAAGAAAACAAACGGACACAGAGATAATAGTTGCTAACCGGCATCGCCTACTCCGTCCGCGGCCAGCTCGGCTGGCATCAGCGCACGTTCGCCTTCAGCGAGGCTCCCCTGCCAACTGTGGAGGTGATCACTTACCTCTCTGTAGAGATAATAGTTGCTAACCGGCATCGCCTACTCCGTCCGCGGCCAGCTCGGCTGGCATCAGCGCACGTTCGCCTTCAGCGAGGCTCCCCTGCCAACTGTGGAGGTGATCACTTACCTCTGTACAGAGATAATAGTTGCTAACCGGCATCCCTACTCCGTCCGCGGCCAGCTCGGCTGGCATCAGCGCACGTTCGCCTTCAGCGAGGCTCCCCTGCCAACTGTGGAGGTGATCACTTACCTCTGTACAGAGATAATAGTTGCTAACCGGCATCGTCTACTCCGTCCGCGGCCAGCTCGGCTGGCATCAGCGCACGTTCGCCTTCAGCGAGGCTCCCCTGCCAACTGTGGAGGTGATCACTTACCTCTCTGTACTAGGGCTCTCGGTCGTGTCCGGGTTTCGTGTACCCGTTTCCGTGTACCCGTTTCTTTGGTACCGGGAAACGGGTTTCTTACCCGTTGGAAACGTTTAATTAGGAACCGTGTAATTAAGACACGGATACCCGAGTACCTGTGTCTGATTCGCCCTCAATGTGTAGTGGCAGTGGCAATCTAAAATATAGGTACGATTTTATATTTGAACAAAGTATTGAACCGCATTTAACCTGCAACAAAGAAAATTTCTAGCTACGTAATTCGTAAAAAACTGCGAATTTTTCGGTAGGTATTTTTTTGTTTCAGACTTTTTACTAATAAAAACATAGGTTTTTCGAATATTCAATTGTAAATGATCCGCAAGACTCAAGCTTGGAAAAGTTTCTAAGTAGATCCGCGGACCCGCGCTTGGAAACGTTTCTAAGTTGGAAACGTTTCTTGGCGTTTCGTGTCGTTCGGGTTCTTAGTACCGCCGGTGCTAAGGATTCGTGTACACGTGTCTGCGGGTAACACGGATACCGGTAGCCCTACTCTGTACAGAGATAATAGTTGCTAACCGGCATCGCCTACTCCGTCCGCGGCCAGCTCGGCTGGCATCAGCGCACGTTCGCCTTCAGCGAGGCTCCCCTGCCAACTGTGGAGGTGATCACTTACCTCTCTGTACAGATAATAGTTGCTAACCGGCATCGCATACTCCGTCCGCGGCCAGCTCGGCTGGCATCAGCGCACGTTCGCCTTCAGCGAGGCTCCCCTGCCAACTGTGGAGGTGATCACTTACCTCTCTGTACAGATAATAGTTGCTAACCGGCATCGCCTACTCCGTCCGCGGCCAGCTCGGCTGGCATCAGCGCACGTTCGCCTTCAGCGAGGCTCCCCTGCCAACTGTGGAGGTGATCACTTACCTCTCTGTAGAGATAATAGTTGCTAACCGGCATCGCCTACTCCGTCCCTGGCCCTGCGTCAGGGTGAACGATATGAAGTGTTACCAATTACAAAAGACTGCGATTTTTAGTTGCAATAATTTATTACTATGACCAAGAAAAAACAAGAGGAAAAATATTACATTTTGTGATTAAATTTACTTTTACTCATTATACTACCTGTCGCCTTGACTATGGCCTGCAAATGGTAAAAAAATATTTGCTCGCAGCACGTTTGCGACCACTGAATAGTGGTATGTGCCAGTGAAATACGATCGCTTTCTTCATTGCATTTATACTAGCATGTTTAATTGCTCTCACCTTTCTCTTCATAATAGACCACACGGGAAATTCGGTTTTCAGCGCTTTTTGGTTCTTACGAGCTTTATAAGCCGACGCTCAGTTTCGTTCTTATGTTTGCGGTCTACAACCCAAATGTTTGCGTGCCTAAGACTTCAATGCAGTGCCCAAAACATATTTCCTATAATAAGCCGCTATTACTTTGTTACCAGACTTAAAAAAATCTACTTGGTACTCTCTTGGTATCTACTTCATATCGTTCACTCTGTATAAAGACACAAAATAAATAAGAGCAGAAGTGTATCTGTCGGTTAAGTGCCTTGTTGCGTTTCGTACAAAGTTGCGGGTTAAAATTGTAAATGTTTTCTTTAAACGCAGATCGTCGCACGACGTCATTTCATGTGCAGATCATTTGACCAGTGAAAAAGGATATAAGGGTAACGGTATATACATCTATGCATTTGCATTAAACTTATTCCGTTTATCTCAAGCCTCGGGTAGTTGTACCCTTTTTCACTAGAGTCGCAGTACTAGTTTGTATGGAATGTGTAAAGCGTAAAGCCTTAGAAAAGCGGTGATCTAAATTAAGACATCTTGACAAATTCGTGCGTGATACTGTCCTCGTATATATTAGTATCGTGAGAGCGTTAAGAACCATCTAGCCAAGCTATAACAGTAATTTACTTATCCGCAGACACCGTATCGTCTACCATCCGACGCGGAAGCCTGGGCTCCATTCCTCGAAACATTGACGGACGCTGAGATGGAGAAGAAGATACGCGACCAGGATCGCAACACGCGGCGCATGCGTCGCCTCGCCAACACTACGCCTGGTTGGTAACACACATACACTCGCACACTTACACACACGCATTTATCTACATACACTTATACGCAAATAAAACACACTTGCACAAAGAAAATGATACATCATCTTCATAACCTGGCCTTGAAAATCTATTATATCAGACCATACAAGCAGTGTTAGGAGGGGAGACAGCGTTTCTCATGGCTCTGTAGGCCAATACGGGAGCGACAAACACGACGATGTAGTGGTCTGATAACAGAAGAAGACGCGACCAGTGCCTCGCCAAGAAAACCCCCGTTTCGTTACATACACACGCACACACACACACACACACACGCACACACACGCACACGCACACACACACACACACACACACACACACACACACACACACACACACACACACACACACACACACACACACACTAAACAGACGTACTGACCCAGGTCTGATGACAGAAGAAGACACGCGATACGTGCCTCGCCAAACCAGTATACAAACGGAACGTCACTTTTGTGTATTTCATATAAAACTTCATACTGGCGATTATTTTTTGATAATCGTAGAATACGGGACTGGGCCGTGTGACTAAATACACAAAAAGAATAGTACACACACAAATACACAGACCACACAGTTTACTCATATACAAGGAGATACGAAATTAAGTATCACAACTTATTTATTTAATTTATATTTTATTTATATTGGCTAAGTCACAATTTGTCTTATATTTCTCAATAAGCTTATGCTTTATTTATTTTTTATTTGGCAGCGGTTTAATGGCAATAAATTAGAAAGTATTTAATTTAGCAATTATGAAAATATACAGGATGGACAAAAAATAAGTGGATTTCCGTTGCCAGTGAGGTTTTGTGTTTAGGACGCTGGCATCACTAGATTTGACTCAGTTACTCCAATGAAGGCATCCTTAGAGTGACAGAGACAAATTCCCAACATTTGCGAACTTCGAAATTCGCGGTAGGCCAACAAAATAGGCGGTCTAGAAGACTTTTTTGGAAATTAGTTTATGTTCAGTACTTTTAGCACCTAATAAGTAGGTAATATGTATTACTTAATAGTACTATCTAGCAGGGATCGGAACCGGTTTTTTTAGAAAAACCTCGAAATAGCTCAATTGCTTAAAATACCACTCAACATTTTATGTAATTATAAGCAAGGTATTTTTGAATTACTCCATTAATAATAAATAAATAAAAGAAATAAAAAATTAAAAAACACGACTGCCGTTTTAAGCGAACTGAAAAGTAACAAATAATTCCTTCTTCAGAGTTCATTAATTCTTATGAGCGTGTCTACATAATAGGCGCTTGTCTTATTGCTTACTATATTAAATATAGTTTCGATTGCAGTCGGGGAACCTTTCATTCAGAATCAGAATAGCCATTTATTTCCATAATTATATCTAAGTACACAAGTTACATACCTAGTTTACAATATATATACTACATTATTGGACCTAGTTGTCACATATTTATTTTTAGTTAAATTATATTATTATTTTAAATGGCCTCTCCTTCTAAGAGAAAGAGGGGTGGTAATAAGCCTCCATGGGTTACCAGCCCTGCTAGGAGAATTTATTTATATAATTTATATTATTTACCTACTTGTACTATTTACACATATAAGTTGCATTACATTTTATTGAATATTTTATCCCCCACAAGGTGGACCGATGACCTGGTGAAGGTCGCAGGAGTCCGCTGGATGCGGGTGGCGCAGGACCGGTCATTGTGGCAATCTTTGGGGGAGGCCTATGTTCAGCAGTGGACGTCTTTCGGCTGATATGATGATGATGATGATGATGATGAATATTTTATATTATATTAGTATTACCATTCTATACATTATTATACTTATATTATATTACAACATCATTCGGCATTTTCTATTTAGGAAACTTTAGATTATTAATTACAAAATTTATTTACATATATTTTCTATTTTTTTTTTTCTATTTTGTACATTTATATTAGAAAATGAAATATCTACATTATCTACAAGTGCAGTGCAGCAGTCGCACCAGGCGTCTCGGTCTCGGGCCGTGCGTCTCCAGAGCGGTAGGCGCGCGCGCAGCTCGTCGTCCCAGCGCGTGCGCGGGCGCCCTCGTCCGCGTGCCCCGTGTCGAGGTATCCACTCGGTTGTCCTCAGCGTCCACCTGTTGTCGTTTAGACGCATTATGTGTCCAGCCCATTGCCATTTGTTTTTGTTTACGACTTGTAGGATGTCGACAACACCGGTTCTGCTTCGTATGTTTGAACATCTGACTTTATCCTTAAGTTTCAAGTTGAGCATGCTTCTTTCCATGCTGCGCTCGCGAATTTGAAGCTTTCTTTTTAGTGTCTCTGTGAGTGTCCATGTCTGAGCGCCATAGGTCAGGGTGGGTATTATGACCATGTTAAAAACATTGCGCTTTAGGGTAATACTGAAGTCTCCTTTAAATATGTGCTTGAGGCTCCAGTATCTTTTCCAACCGAGGGCTATCCTCCTTTCAACTTCTTTTTTCATTTTGTCACAAAACGAAAAGAGTTGACCAAGATAGACGTATTCTTCCACCGTTTCAAGTTTTGTGTCGTTTATGGTAACTGGAGCATGAGGTTTGTTCGCCATTACTTTTGTTTTGTTGCTATTAATTTCTAGCCCAGTTTCCTTCAGATGGTTTTGAAAGACTTGTAGCATCATTTGCAGGTCTGAACACGTTTCTGCCATAAAGATTAGATCGTCGGCAAATCTCAATGCGTACAACTTTTCACCGTCAATGTTTATTCCGTAGTTGGATATGTCTACGGATCTGAATAGATTTTCCAAAACACATAGAAATAAGAGTGGCGATAAAGGGTCACCTTGCTTGACTCCTCGTTGAATATTAAATTGTTTGCCTTCGTCCTCCATCCTCACGCTAGCTGTACTTCTTTCATATATTAGTCCTATTAGTTTGATGTAGTCAGCATTTACGCCTTGGGTTTGGAGAGCATTGATCATGTATTCGTGTTTTATGCTGTCGAAGGCTTTTTTAAAGTCGACAAAGCACAGAAAAAGTGGCTTGTTGTGCTCTGTATACTTTTCAATCACCATATTCAACGTATGCAGGTGGTCTACTGTAGAATATCCTTTCCTAAAGCCCGCCTGATCTTTGGCTTGTTGCTCGTTTAGTATAGGATAAATCCTGTTTTTAATAAGTGTCATAAAAATTTTGTACACAACAGGAGACAAACTTATTGGACGGTAATTGTTTATATCTGCCTGAGATCCCTTTTTGTGCAGTAATATAATTGTTGAATGGAACCATTGTTCTGGTATTAGATTTGTGATTAGAACTGCATTGAAGAGATGAAGTAAAGGTGTTTTGAGTTTATTTCCATACGTTTTTATCATATCGTTAGTTATTTGGTCATTTCCGGGTGCTTTTTTACTTTTCAATTGTTTTATAGCTTGATCCACTTCACTATCGATGAAACAAGGAGCTCGTTCTGTGTTGTCGTGTAGTTCTTGTTGCAATTGTGTTTTCGGATATGTTTTTACATCTGTCCTCGTCTTTGTAGATATTTTCATAGAAGCTCGTTGCGATTTCAAGTATTTTGTTTCGGTTTTGGCATTTATTTTTCCCTTTGTCATCTAATGATGGGATGAGAGCTTTCCCTATTAGCCGTAAGTCATAAATAGCTTTGGTAGATCCAGTCGATGCCAAGACTTCTTCGATTTTCCTATTGTAGTAATTTTCTATGTCATTATTAATTCCTGTTTTGATTTCCTTATTTATATTTTTTAAATAAGTTTTGTCGGCTTTTCCTGCACTGGTATCCATGGTGTTAATCTTATCTCGTTCTTTAATTAGTTGTCATGTAGAGTTACTGATTTTTTCAGGGTTTCGAACCGTAATAGTTTTTAAGTTGCGCATACCTTTTTTTATTTCGTCTTCTATTTTGTTGTATATATTTTGTGGGTTTTGTTCTAGTGTAATGTTTATGAAATTCGTTTCCAAATTTTCTGCTAGGTTTTCATTATAGTTGTAGTTTACCTCTGTCTTTGTATTGGAATTATATGCCTTCCTTTTAATTTTGACATACATTTCTGACATGAGCAGTCTATGGTCTGATATGTAACTAAAATTACTAACTACTTTACAGTTTTTGAAGTTAGACTTGTTTTTAGTTAGTATAAAGTCTATTTGAGATTTATATTCCTGGTTAGGAGAGAGCCAGGTCCATCGTAATCCATTCCTATTTTTGAACTGCGTGTTTAGTACAACTAATTGCTCTTTTTGACAGAATTCTATC
>JALPQI010010534.1:0-41569 GCA_025490895.1 Thaumatotibia leucotreta
CGGAATGTTTGGATGAAGTCCGTGAAATAACTGTTGGGTTCGCCTTGTGCTATTCGTTTGTATTGACAAATGTACAGTATCGCAACGCTGTATGTTTGAGTACGGATGTGGTGAAGGCATGATTTTGGTGAATAATTATAATTTTTCTCATTCAATATCCGTGACTATGACTTTGTTTATTATGCGTATGACAACAGTGATTGACAATGTCATGGGCAAGGTTTACTCATAAATTGACAATTGCTAATAACTTTGTAAAGAGATTACAATACAACCTCATTAAATCCGATATGGTAGTAGTACAGTGACAAGGATTTTAGGATAAAATTTAATTCAAAATTAAAACATGATTAAAAAATTAGTAAATGTGTTTTCACGTAATTACTACTTTAACGTAATCCCCATCAATTACTGAGTTAGAAAAAATGGTTCCTGATCACGGATTAAGAATCATCGTGTATAAGTGGATCCCCAAACAGCTCAAAAAAATGGCCCCAAAAAATGGGCTGCAGAAGTAAATATTGCGGTCCTTTTGTCCGCTATTCAGTTCTGAGTTAACATTTGGTCACCTTACGGTATAGCATCATTATTTCTTAAACATAAAAAGTTTCTACTATTTTGCGGTGTTATTCGTAAATTTGACACTTACGACTTCTACTCTTTGCTCACATCACAAAGTTTTTTATTCTTTGAGTTTTTTTTATTATAGTTTATTGTAAGTGAGCGTTATTAGCTTCAACTGAAACATGATAGAAATGACTATTAGTGCCACTTTTCTTGGTTTTTTTGTTTGGCTCTGTGCGTCCATTTATTATTTAATGTCATTGGAAGAACCCCATACTGTAATCCTTCGGGAAAACCTCTGCATCGCTCATTCCACAGGCGAACCGTCTGCGGGAGGAAATTACAAGAACAATAAGAGCAGAAGTGTCACTAGGCTAAATCCATTTTTGTGTAGTGTATATGTACGTCGATTCACCAAACCTGGTACGAATGGGATGAATGACATCTATCATTTGTGTGTACCAACCTGTCCACTGCCAGTTTGACATCCACACATAGATGCTTTCTGTGACTTACTAGATCCATTCGTAATCCATTCGCAATATTTTGGTGAATTTACTGGGCCACGTTGCCGGGCCAATCGAGTTAATTCCAAAGGTCCATTCATCCTTAGTTGTCTTATCTAGTAAACAACTTTCTAACCTAAAAGTACACGTTTCCTGTTGTCAACTGCTGTTTCCTTGATTAAAAATTAAGCAATTTACTACTACTACGGACAGACTACACAAATACGGACTCAGGTATTTTGGTATAGGCAAATATGGCAGTTTACAACAGAAAGCGTGTATTTTTAGGTTAGAAAGGTGTTTACTAGATAAGACAACTAAGGATTAATGGACACAAGCTTATCGGCCTATCTTATTTTACAATGGCACTAAGTGGATTTTTGTAATATTGTACCATATTTATTTATGTACACATAGTTTTTCGTCGTTGTATAAGATCGGTGATTGTGTCTTATGAAGTTGTCATTGGCCTTGCTTTAGACTTATTTAGTGCGGGAGTTAAATATAAGCCCACAATTTTTGGGAGAACACTTAATTTAATGTAACTAACTGCAATATTTGCAATCGATAACGACTTCTTTGTAAAATCTATCGATTTGATCGGAGAAAATTATATTTACGCGAAAGTGTATTCACGCGGGGTACCTACTCTATAGATTCATAATTATTTATTATTTAAGTCGAAAAACATGACTTCTTAAAAGACGTGAATGAACCGCGTAAAATGTCATTTTAGTATAAACGAGTCTCGCGGCCGTTTTGTGTATACCTCGTTTATTGATAAACGTCAACTCATTACTATTTAGGAAAATTATTATGCTGTCGACCAAAAGAATAATGTAGCAACCGAATCTTGTATTGTACTTTGATATTGAAGTTTTGTGAATGTAATTGAAGTGAAGTTGTACATAATAGAATAATTATAGATTATTATACACATAAATGTCGTAGCTTTCATAATGGTCTGTGCCGTGTGTGCATATTGTTTTTATTTTATTGACTTTAATTGTTGTATTTCTTTTGTTTAATCTCATTCACAAACTGAATACTGCGGAAACGGAATACTGCGTTAATTGATGCCGTATGTAATCTTTTTTATCTGTCAAAACTGCTGAATTTAAAATAATTTACGGGTTTTCTTAATTTATTACTCTGTGACTCAATCTAAGCATCTCTAACTGCCAAAAAATGCTTACCCCTTAACTCATAAACGTCTTCAAACCTAGCAAGCCGATATGTATTGTTTTTTTTTTATGGAATAGGAGATAAGCGAGCAGACGTATAGCCTGATGGTAAGCGATCACCGTCGCCCATGGACACCCGCAACACCCGTGGTGTAACTGCGTTACCGACCTTTCAAAATGACGATACCCTCTATTAGTTATTTTCTGTCTTATCAAAATGTCTATAAGTAAGTAAAAAAGGAACAAACGTTACTTATAAGCTTGCTATGTTAGGAGGTGTTTATGAATAAGAGGGTTGATATTTAACCCTTAAACGCATTCTCTAGCCAAAACCCTACAGTTGACTTTACATAAATAATTATTATATAGACGCATCAACCCAGTGTCTTAAATGCGTCGTGTATTTAACAGTTCATCGAACATTCAATACAATATGCATTTAAGGGCTAAATAGATACAGAAGTAGTGCAAAATCCTTTCTCTTCGGCTTTTCACGGAAACATCCGAATTCATGTTGCTGTCACAATGAACTTCAGTATATATTGCACTGAAGCAATTTGAGACAGGGAGGTTAATTCGGGCGTTTCTGTGAAAAGCCGAAGAGAAAGGATTTTGCACTACATCTGTAATTAATTTACATTTTAACGTAAGTGTCAGCGCTGGTAACTTTTTAAATTAGTATAGGAGTTGAATCAGTTTGAGTCATAGTCAGCGTCTTCGTAGCTGCCGAGGTAGCCAAATACTTCCATACACCATGTATTTAGTATGGTGTACCGAACTATTTGGCTGCTTTTTCTATGAAGTATTTGACGCTGACTGTACAAGTCTCTGTATATAATAGTATAGTTTTATCTACCGACATAAGCTTATTATACCATAGAATAAGAAATAATGTAATAATAAAATGATACACAATATTGCACGCATAATACTTTAACGAAAAATAGATTAATAAATTTTCGCACTTGTGTCGTAATTTAGCTGCAGAGAAAAAATCTAGAATATTTTCTTTGCAGTTGTCTGTACAGACAGCATCAAATAGGTCAAAATTATTTTCGTTGTCTTGAAAACAAAACATCATCTCATACAAAAATCACCACTGCGTCATATTTTTTAGGGACACAAAATAAGATAACGAAAAGAATTTTGACCCAAATACTTTATAACAGTCAAAGTGGTCAAATAGTTCGGTACACCATACTAAATGGTGTAGCGAACGTTTTGGCTGCTTTGGTGGTACAAACAACAACACAGCTAGGTATACACTTCAGAAATTGGAAATATTGCATGAAAGAGAATCACATGTCAGTTACATAGGAATGTTGAGCCACTTGGCAAAGGATGCAATTTGGTCGTGTAATATTATGGGTTCGGTATTTTTCGTTAGTAGGCACGATCGCGACATTTCCGATGGTCCCCGATGATATGTCATCTTTGTTGCGTCAAAATTTCAGTATTTGAAAACTAGTTGACATAATAATAAAGATTCCTTCGTCTACGAAAATTAAGAATTAGCTATCGGCCATTATTAGACGCTAGATGTCGTTGTTCCTAGTGGAAACTGGATAACGACAGTTCTTCATAGATTTGTCTATAAACCGTTTAGTATTTTATTAATGTTTTTACGAGGTCAACATGAATTTATTCATTAATGTAACAAAAAATAAAAACCATATAAAACAAGTATGTTTTCTTCAAATCGGATGCCATTATTTCATCATCATCATCAGCCTATGATAGTCCACTGCTGGACGTAGGCCTCTCCTATTAACTACGCATATAAACGCATTAGGAGGTAAATGCCCATAATCGCCACGCTGGGCAAGCGGATTGGCGATCGCAGTAATGTGTCCACTGTGATCAAATAATGGTCAGTGACACTTTAATCCCTTAGTCGACTCTTACGACATCCGCAGGAGGAGTCGGGGTGGTGACAAATTGTATTCTTATTGCCGTCACCGCGGCTTGCCATGATTTATCTAACATTAATAGGCGAGGTATTTTTTCAAGTCAAGATATTGTTACGTTCGTGGGGTGGGTTTTCTATAGAAAATGTATAAATAAGCCACTAATTAAAACTGACACTTTAATTACTAATTAAAGGAACAAACACCAAACTAAAACAGTAATCACACACTTAACACGAGACACTGATTCACTCTCAAACTCGCCGTTAGAATCGCAGTTTTCGCTCTTGATGTTATCTGTTCGCTGTCTCAATTGAAACTACCCCTCGGCCGGGTCATGCTGTGTATTTATACCAGCCACTCAAATCTACAAAGTACGAGAAGATTCGACTCTAGAAAGTTCCCGAGTTAGGTGCGCGAACATTCTAGAGTATCGCTGTCTCTTTCTACAGGTTTCTCTTTCACACCCGTCCAGAATGTTCTCTCTATAGCTGTCTCGTTCACATCCTTCCAGAACATTCTCTCGTGCTGTCTCTATCTAATAGTGCTTTCTCTTTCACTCCTATGGGAAATTTAGCTATATACTGATTTGTACTTGAGAGGCCCAAAAGGGGTCCTGAAAACGCCTGAAAACGAGTTTTCAGGTTATTGCGCCATCCGATAGAGGGTATCCTGAAACGGCCTGTAAACATGTTTCAGGCGCCTGAAAACGACGGTATCTGGGGTGAATATTTGATTTTATAGTATGTGAAAGAGGACCTTCTGAAACGGCCTGAAAACGCATTTCAGCCTGCTGAAAACGCTTCTAACGTGTCTAAAATCACATTTGTAGTTTTTATCATGCCACCGGCGTAACACTACCCCCTCCTAAGACATGCTCGTCCCGAGCATCATTATTTCCATGGTATTTGGCGAGCCGGTCAACGTGAACAATCTTGCATGGGCTTCGTAAATTCCTCCGTATCCGATACGTAACGTCATTGATCTTCGTAACCACTCTGTACGGCCCGTCCCAATTCGGGGACAGTTTCGGAGACTTTCCTTTCTTTCTCATAGGGTTATGTAGCCACACCAATGAGCCTTCCTCGTACCCAATTTGGTTGGACTTCCTGTCATACCTGGTCTTCATCCTCGTGCTAGCTTGAAGCCCGTGCTCGCGAACTAGACTATAAACGTCATCCATCCGGTCTCTTAGATCGCACACATACTCTGTTATAGATCTCGGAGCATCTGGTGGTCGTCCTGTTAAGAGGTCAGCAGGTAAACGAAGCTCTCTTCCGAAATTGGCATATGCTGGAGTAACTGCAGTGCTTTCATGGGTGGCGGACCTGTATGACATCAAAAAGAGAGGTATATGCCGGTCCCAATCTTTTTGGTGACTTTCGACTACCTTGGCAAGATGTCTCTCCAGGGTCTGATTGAATCTCTCAACCATTCCATCGGACTGAGGATGATATGACGTAGTTCTTGTCTTATGCAATCCCATAATTCGACAGGTCTCTTGGAATACCGCAGATTCAAAGTTCCTGCCTTGATCGCTGTGTATCTCCAGGGGTACTCCAAAACGGCAAATTACTTCATTGACTAACTTTTCCGCTATTGTGACTGCTTCCTGATTGGGAATAGCAAACACTTCAGGCCACTTGGTGAAATAGTCCATCACAACAAGAATGTACTTATTTCCAGAGTCTGATGTAGGGAACGGGCCTGCGACATCTAACGCAATCCTTTCCCAAGGTGCTCCAACATTGTAGATCTTGAGCGCCCCTCTGCTTCGGGTATGCGGTCCTTTAACTGATGCACAGCTTACACACTTTCTACACCAATCATCGACATCCTCGCGGCAGTGGATCCAATAAAATCGTTGTCGAATTTTCATTAAAGTCCTTTTAACTCCAAGGTGTCCACCAGAAGTACCGTTGTGGTAGCTTTCTAAAACGTCTTTCACTCTTTTCCTTGGGACAACAACTTGTAGGTGGACATCTTTCCCATTCGCTGACTCCCATTTCCTGCATAATACGCCATTATGCATGACCAAACTATCCCATTGCGCCCAGTAGCTTTTTGTAACTGTCCCCATCGGAGCTACTTCACACCATTTTGGTTTAGGTACACCTGCATTAACCCAGTCAAAAATGGGCTTTATGTCGGGGTCTTCTTTTTGTGCATGTTGCATGGATTCATCGCTCCACTCCTCACTATCACTAACTGTGTCTGTTCGCAACATCCTCAAGCATTCCTTGCCCTCTTGTCTAAGACAATGCTTGTAGTCATCAGGGCAAGGCTTCCGAGAAGCTCCGGTGTCGATAGTAAGGTTACATGGAAATCCACCCATTTCTCCCTTGACGACCAGACTATTCCCGTCGTTGACTTGCGAGATCACTACTGGGACATTTCGACCATCAGCCAGCACTCGTCCCTTAGTCCTGGCTCTTACTCGTTTCCCTGCTGCGGCTCTGGTCGTACAGAGCCCTTATTCCTGGTCACAGGGAATTCATCTCGTTCTCTCCTGCTGCTTCTTTTCGGGCAACTAGTTTGTATATGGCCACGTTCTCCACAATGGTAACATCGTGGCCCAAACTCCCGATGAGGTGCAATCCTTCTTTTCGGGCAACTAGTTTGTATATGGCCCCGTTCTCCACAATGGTAACATCGTGGCCCAAACTCCCGACGAGGTGCAATCGGCTCCCTAGCAGATACCTCACGTAGCTTATACGATCTTGATGGATCTTGGCGTACAGCTTCAACTTCTAGGGCATGAGCTACGGCATCCTTAAGGCTTTCGTGGTGCCCTAGTCGTACTGCCGCCCTTACTTCCAAATCTCGGATCCCATCAACAAATGCCTGCACCAGCATGGTTTTTATTAAAGAGTCAGCTGAACGTTGGTATGCCTTTCTGACCAACTTTTCAATTTCCAGGGCCCATTGTTGCAATGTCTCATTACGTCCGTGCGTTCTGTCTTTCAGCTGAGCTCGGTAGACATGTTCTAGATGACTGTCTCCGTAACGGGCTTCTAATGCTTCCAGAAGCCGGTCATAAGTTTGTTCTTTTCCAAGAGCTTCTAGAATTGTAAGAGCCTCGTCACGAAGTGCCAGCGTCAGAGCCGTCATCGCTTGCTCCTTATTCCAACCGTTTGCTTTGGACACGGACTCGAACTGTAGCTTGTACGCCGCCCACGAAGATGTTCCATCAAAAGGAGGTGCCTTAAATTTTCCACCTCCCGGCACAGATATCTCAGGTGTGCAGGGACTGATGCCACTAGCTACTTTTAATTCAAGCTTCTGGAGGCGACGCTCAACCGCTTCCTCTACAACATGAATCTTGTTCTCCATGTCCCTGAGCTTCCCTTGGACTTCGTACATTTCTTGCTTCCATTCAGTAGCAGCCTTGTGCAACTCTTGAAGAATCAATTTCGACTGTTCTTCTTGTTTCCGTGACTGTTCTTCTTGTTTCCGCGACTGCTCTTTCAGGAGAATCAGAATCGTTCTGAGGTCTACGTCTTGAGTACTCTTAGCCTGCAAACCAGACAGACCGGGCTTAGATGCAGTATCCTCACATGCTAGAGGTTCTTCAGGTACTGCAATATCCTCCCGCGCTGCAGGTTCCTCACGTGCAGCTTGGCTCCGGGTCACAACTCCTTTTGGCTCGGTCTCGTTGTCACGTGGCGTTATACCCATTTTCTATCCCACTTCTGACACCAAATGTTACGTTCGTGGGGTGGGTTTTCTATAGAAAATGTATAAATAAGCCACTAATTAAAACTGACACTTTAATTACTAATTAAAGGAACAAACACCAAACTAAAACAGTAATCACACACTTAACACGAGACACTGATTCACTCTCAAACTCGCCGTTAGAATCGCAGTTTTCGCTCTTGATGTTATCTCTTCGCTGTCTCAATTGAAACTACCCCTCGGCCGGGTCATGCTGTGTATTTATACCAGCCACTCAAATCTACAAAGTACGAGAAGATTCGACTCTAGAAAGTTCCCGAGTTAGGTGCGCGAACATTCTAGAGTATCGCTGTCTCTTTCTACAGGTTTCTCTTTCACACCCGTCCAGAATGTTCTCTCTATAGCTGTCTCGTTCACATCCTTCCAGAACATTCTCTCGTGCTGTCTCTATCTAATAGTGCTTTCTCTTTCACTCCTATGGGAAATTTAGCTATATACTGATTTGTACTTGAGAGGCCCAAAAGGGGTCCTGAAAACGCCTGAAAACGAGTTTTCAGGTTATTGCGCCATCCGATAGAGGGTATCCTGAAACGGCCTGTAAACATGTTTCAGGCGCCTGAAAACGACGGTATCTGGGGTGAATATTTGATTTTATAGTATGTGAAAGAGGACCTTCTGAAACGGCCTGAAAACGCATTTCAGCCTGCTGAAAACGCTTCTAACGTGTCTAAAATCACATTTGTAGTTTTTATCATGCCACCGGCGTAACAATATTTTTACAAATAGCCATGTTATCGGGCAATTTTAAATTATTTTTTCCATTGACAGAGACAAATGCTATTGCTGTCTTTATTATCATTCGTCACATCTCTTAGTTGACGTTAGTTGAATACTTATGTAACCTTTGTGGCAATAGGGTAGATAGACGTTGGACAGTCTACCTTTATAGGACAGTCGACCTTTAATCTGTCAGTAGCCATACAAATGTTTAATAGAGACTTGATAGCTTCTGGCTGAAATTCTAACTTTGAAAAAATATCTGACAGTGACAGCCGTTGAAAGGAAAATGAACGAAAATTTCTACATAGCAGCTTAGCAGTCAAATTACCGGCTCTGAAGTTAGATTGACGTCTCCAGGACTAAAGCGGATGTTATATATAACGTAACTATAGTAACGTCAGCTTCCGGAAAATCAATCATCAATCATTGGTTAAACGTTTTTGTTATTACGTAACCATGGTAATGTCACCTTCTGAAGAAACTGCGAGCGATCATTGGTTAACCGTAGCAAGGCCCGCTCCATTGGTCAGCAGAGTTCGGCAGAAGTCGTGGTACCAGTCTCATAAGATTTCGGAACCCGATTTGTATTATTCGACCAAGTTGCGTCAATCAACAGTCCCGTGTATTATTTAATTTGAAGTTGACATAATATTAGTATATTTATCTCTTTCATTTTCTCTCTGCTCTGTCTTTAATGGTCAGTTAGGAGTGTTGCTGTTTGTACGAAGCATTTGATTCTGATTGTACAAACATATGTCACATTATTCTTGAGCAATTGTCGACTTAATTGTTCGTACCTAGATAAAGTTTACTGTTTAACATATTATATTAAAATAGTACATCAAATTTATGAAATTTATGAATTATGATTGAAAATATTGACTTTATTTTATTATTTATAAAAAAGTACAATTTTTAGGTATTTGAAAGGTTAGGTTTTTGGTTTTCACTGTCTCGCATGGTGTTCAATTACTATTTGGCCTCAAATACTTGAACTATGAAAAGTTGATTAGGAAAGGTGTCGCCACAGTGAATGAAAAATCGGAATCAAGTTGCAACTAATTTAAGGCCTGGTTAATCTTCAAAGCTGGAAATTATAATTGCCTAACTATATTAACAAGATTTTATTCATTACCTATTAATTTTTGGATACCCTTTGTTGTACGTAATTGTAATTGTATGTGGCCATAATTTTGTCTAGTTTGATTACTGTTGTGTCATGTTTGTACTTAAGTGACGCTATCGTCTAATGATAAATAAGTACTTTATATTAAAATGAGTATTTATTATGAATTTGTTTTCTTTGTTCCTTGTATTTTTTAATTTATTAATTTGTAGCACAATACACCGAAAAAGATATCGTATAACCCTTTGAGCGCCATTCCCTGTCAGCCTCCGTAGCCTAGTTGGTAGTGACCCTGCCTACGAAGCTGAAGGTTTCGGGTTCGAATCCCGGCGAGTGTATTTATTTATCACAAATATTTGTTCCTTGGTAATGGCTGTCTATGTATTTAAGTATCTATAATCTATTATACAGTGTGTTAACATGAGGCAGGCTTTTATTTGATCCGACGATTGAGCTGCAGATTCTTAGCCAAACCATGTGCATTATTTGTTTAAAAATCCTAATTTTAAAAGTAATTATCTTTCTAAGAAAAGTTAATTGAGAAGCAATGTACTTCAAAATAAATCGTTAATTGGCACTTGACAATGACAGATCGCAGCCACTCGCAACGTTTGACAACTAAGCAGTACACGCGTTACATTGATCGTTCGAACGAAAAAAAATAATTATTCAGTTAATTTAAATATTTGTCAACTCTTAATACTTGAAAACGATTGCCAGTAATACGTATTATTACCCATTTTCGTAAAAGCCTGGGTCATGGTAACTAGAGGTGTGCGCCACGCCGGCGCGGCGGCGCCGCGCCGCGAGACCCACGCCGCCGCCGCCGCCCAGGTTTTCAAAAACCCACGCCGCGACAAAAATTTTACGGAATAAAATCATTTAAATTACGCGCCACGCTGATCATATTGACATTAAACAACAATATGCTTGCGAATATCGACAAGCGGTTCCCTCTGACCCAAAAGATTGTATGCGCACATGGATTTAGAATATGGATATGGATTTGACAACGTAATAATAATAGCAAGAACGAAAGGGATGGTCTTATGAAACTTTTTACTAGTGGAAGTGAAAAGGAACGATAATCGTCCGTCCTTATCACTGTGCCACTATTTTTTGTGTGTGTGTGTGTTAGATGCTAAGTCTAAGTGCCACACACACAAGTATCTTCATAGTAGTATAGTAAGTGACTATGTCTATCCCTCTTAGTGGCACACTATGTGCGGCCCCTCGTATGCGCAGCATTTCTGGATTGCAGATTTTCAGATATTGATACGCACCTACGAAAAAAATACACTACTTGGGCAGAATTATTTCCAATTGTACAGATTTATTTACAGAATTCCAAGTCTACACATTCCCAATACTACAGATTGACAAACTTACAGAATCCCAATACTTTAATATTCCAACATTACGGTTGCCCATGTCTACAGATTTTCAATATTACTGATTGATTCCTATGTCTACAGATTCCATATTCTCTAGATTTCACGTCTACTGATTCCCAACTGTAATGCTTTTTTCAACACACTTGCTTGAAAGTCATAACGTAGGTCTTATTGAACCGCTTTTAGGCTTATAATATAATATATATAATGAAAAAACACACAGCTAGTAATACCTAGATTACTAGCTGTGTGTTTTTTCATTATATTATATTCTTCGCATCGTCGATCCCACAGTGTCTGAAGACAAAAGTCTTCAATCAGTGCTTCCTACCCGTCATGACGTACGGAGCCGAAACATGGACACTGACGGTACGGCTGGTCCACACGCTCAACGAGCTATGGAAAGGGCAATGCTCGGCGTCTCTTTGCGGGATCGAATCAGAAATGAGGTTATCTGGCAGAGAACCAAAGTGATCGACTTAGCCCACCGTGTTAGCAAGCTGAAGTGGCAGTGGGCTGGCCTTATTATCCGTAGAACCGACTGGCTAAGCGAGTTCTTGAGTGCAGATCGCGTCTCGGCAAGCGTAGTGTAGGACGCCCTCAGGCAAGGTGCAACGACGATTTGCGCAGGATGGCTGGCAGGAGCTGGATGCGAGCAGCCAAAGATCGAAAACGGTGGCGTGAAATTGGGGAGGCCTATATCCAGCAGTAGACTGCGATAGGCTGCTGATGATGATGGATGTTTTTTCATTATTTACGTTAGGCCACCATATGAGGTTTAATGACTGTCTATTAACTGATTCTATTAATTTTAGTGTTTGCAATTGATGATTTTTGTGCTTCTTGAATAAGATATTTTTAGAGGAAAAAGGTGGAAGCTTTTAGAAAAATTGGCATTTGAAAAAATTTGCTGTCGCTTTGCACGGCTTAGAAATAGACAACTGCAGCTTCGCCTCATAATACCTACGTAAAATTGGCGAAAACATGGTTTTGTGATCCCTGTTTCCTCCTCCAAAAATAGACCAATTTGTAACAATTTTTTTTTCATAAGCATTTTAAGAAAGGTATTTCTCATGTCGGTATGTTTCCTCTTTTTGGACAGAATACGAAATATTTATTTATGAGTATATTAAACGCATTTAAAATTTGGCTTGCAGTTTTTGTAGGCTTGTAATAATAACGTCAAAGAAAGCAAAATATACAAAAATAGATTTTATATTTAAAAAAAAAAATCGTGTGTACACCGATGTATGACTAGCAGTGTGGGCCGATGATGGTACTATAAAGAGGTTGTAAAGCTGGATACCTGTAGTATTTCAAATCATCATATACAGGGTGGTCCAAACCTTGACGTCAAAAAATTTTTTTTAGGTTCCCTACGTCATGGGCTATCAGAATATACCCCATGTATGTTAGCCGATTTTTTGTAGTTTTCGAGTTATAAATTTTTGAATTTTTTTTTTTTGACAATTTCTGGAATGAAGAAATTTATTGATAAAAAAAAACTATTGGGCTTTTTAAATATTTTCTTTTTGTAAAAATATTACTACAAATAAAGCATTTACTGACAAAAAAATTAGCGTCCTCACTTTGATACAAGTAGGATAAAAAATACCAATTTCAAAATTTTACGTTAAAAATGCATCTAAATAGCATTAATGCACGTAAATAAAAAAAATAAAACATATCCCAAAGATTTTTGGTAATGTAAAGACTGCCCTAGACCTTAAACCTTCGTAAAAGCAAAAAAAAAGTGATACTTAATAATGTGGATTTTTCGGAGTAGTCGGTCAAATAAACTTAAAAAAGCTTAAAATTTTAAAGTAGTAAAAAATGACTTGAATAACTACACAAATTGAGTTTTCGTGGTATTTTCTGTCTTTGTTTATTGATAAGAACAACAAAACAGACGAAAATTCACTTTATTTTTAAATAAAAAATTTAGAACTTTTTTTTAAGTTTATTTGACCGACTACTTCGAAAAATCCTCATTATTAAATATCACATTTTTTTGCTTTTACGAAGGTTTAAGGTCTAGGGCAGTCGTTACATTACCAAAAATCCTTGGGATATGTTTTATTTTTTTTATTTATGTACATTAATGCTATTTTGATGCGTTTTTAGCGTAAAATTTTGAATTTGGTATTTTTTATCCTACTTGTATCAAAGTGAGGACGCTAATTTTTTTGTCAGTAAATGCTTTATTTGTAGCAATACTTTTACAAAAAGAAACTAGTTAAAAAACTCAACAGATTTTTTTTATTAATAAATTTCTTCAATCCAGAATTTCTCAAAAAAATTTTTTCAAAAATTCATAACTTGAAAACTACAAAAAATCGGCTAACATACATGGGGTATATTCTGATAGCTCATGACGTGAGGAATCTAAAAAAAATTTTTTGACGTCAAGGTTTGGACCACCCTGTATAATCGGTACTGCACCTATTGGATAATTCGTAGTATTGGGAACCTATAGGATTGGGAATCTGTAGTGTTGGGTATTTGTAGCATTTAAAATTCGTATTATTGGGAATATGTACAATCAGGAATGCATACTATTGACAATATTTGAAGTATTATCTCTTATCTGTAGTATCAGGAATCTTTAGTATTGGGAATCTGTAGACGACTCGATCCAGGCCTACTACCGCGTTTTTCGCGGTAGGGCCGCTGTGCGATTTAATAAAATATTTTTCGTACACGATAATAATTATGACAATTTCCGCATAAAATGCAATCTATAACTTTGTTTCATGTTTAATTTTTTTAATAATAAACTTGTCCTAAACAATATCTAAGTTTTTAATATCTTCTTATCCTTATATGTATGAACGTACAGGGTAATAATTCGACCTTGACGCTGGCGTGGCGCCGCCATGCGATTTCTATGCCGGCGCACACCTCTAATGGTAACACACTGTATATATCGTCGCCTGGTACCCAGTACCCACATCACAAGCCTTAATTGAGCTTACCACGGTAAGCTCAATTATGGCGATATGTATAGTCCCACGGGACTAGGTCGATTTATGTGAGATGTCCCAAGATATTTATTATTATTATTTATTATTGACGTACGCTCCGTTTGACGCTCGGCACTTAAACGCGACACTTAGGGCTTGTTACATCATCCACGAAGAAAATACATCTGTCAGATAAATGTTAGTTGTCCTCTTTTTGGAGAACTTTTTGACCTGGGGAAAAGGATTGTTATAGTTTTATCAGAAAGATATATTTATCCGGAGATTGTGAATCATGCCGTAAGTCCAACTTGATTAGATGCGATCGAGTGGCGTCAGTATAACATATGAAGCACATGATTTCTCTGTAACTTTCCGCTGTCGTGTATCGTGGAAGTCGTCAAAGAGCATTTTTCAAAAGGAACGAAATGTTCCTTTTTTGTTTTGGTAACAAAAAAGTAACGTGTCATACAAATATTATGGGACATTTTGGTAAACGTGGTGGATCTTGCTCAATATCTTTGACTGCCAGCCGACCAATGAGGGTTTTCTCGAAAACATATATATTTATGCCACTATAGTTGGCGCTACCTATCCATAAGGTCCCGCTAAGAAACACAATTATCTGGCTCCAAAGGAAAACTAACTAGAAGGTATTTTAATTTTTTATATAATTTTATTAACTCATTCAAAACATTTAAACACGAAACTATAGGCACTCTGAAAATTTAGACAAGTTTCTGGACCTGACGCCTCAGTGCTACCGCCCTGGTGAACCTCATTTCAGAAAACCCTCATTTGTATCAATATCGAAGACGCGATCCAAATTTTTTTTTTGTGAATTGTACCCAACTACTTTATGGATTATGGGCGGTAGATAAAAAATAACTAATGCAGTTCTTATGTTTAAATATTAAATTTATTAATATTAACATCACATATGGCCATCTTTACAATTATTTAAGTTCTTATTCTATATTTCTACTACAATCTGCAATTGTTCTGCCGACCATTCCCACTTGAGTTGTATTCATACTCGAGCGTATCTGTGTTTACGAGTACACGTAAGTCGTAAGTATTTTGTAGAATATAAAGCCTTAGGTAATTCCGAAGGTAGTGTAATTCCGAAAGTCACAGAAAAATCACTCGTAATAAGTAATAACATCGTCTTAAGTATCACCATTCGGAATTATCCGGCATTTTTTGACATTCGTAATTACCCGAATACACCCTATATTTAATATTTAGGTATATGAATATTCCTCACTCAAATCAAAACCACAGAATGTTCTGCGCAGGACAGTAAGTGAAAATGCAGCTAAACATTCTCCATTTCTTACTCAGTTGTACTAAAATAGTTTATTTTGTGTTCAGGTACCAATACATAAGGTAATGGCCACATCGCTGTTCAAAAAACACGGACAAGATATTAAACAGCGGTGTGATCGAACCTTTAGCTTTCGACATCTGAGAAAGTCAGTAAAGTTCCCAAACGTAAATTGATAATGATAACAAATTGGCAGTAACATACACGAATAACCTATTTCAAGTATATTCTGGCAAATTAACATGTCAGTAGAAAAAGGCAGCAAAAAAATATAAATTCGCAATCGCATGGGTTCTTCGGGAAATAAGTAGAAATTTTAATTTAGGTTTTTTACTAACATCTTGGTTTGCCAGGCTTTACTAAGGTCCCCGGGGTAAATATAATATATTTGTATATACAAACTTTTTGGAAGCATCGTTCGATTTATCAAAAACAACAGTATTTATAAAGCCTATTTGAGTCCACCGCTGGCCATAGGTCTCTCGTATTGCCTGCACATATGGGCGCATTAGAAGGTAATTCCCATAATCGCCACTCTGGGCAAGCGGATTGGAGTACAAAACCCATTAAGAAAAATTTCAATCAGTTCCAATTACCTCATTGTTGCATTTGCCCCGGGTGACCAACAAGTCGGCGTTTATCATGAACAACGCTGCATTTTAACCCTTCGGGTGGCAGGACGGTTTCGTCAAAAAGCTGTCAGGTGGTGGCGCCATTTTGCGCGAAAATAGTCAAGTGCCAGGGGGGGTCCGACGGGTGGTCAACGAGAAATTGGCGGTAGTTACAAATTTAACGATTATTGTCTGTTAATGTATGAAGCTTATATAAAAATTACACAGCGTTGTAATAAGTATAAATAGCCTATTAATTCCATTAACAAACATATATTTTTAGAAATAACGCAACTTAAATGTGCACACAAACTTTAAATTTTCGCGCCAAATACGCAAAAACGAATCGGCCGGGAGCCGGCCGCTCAGCACTCCAGTGTTTAAGACACTATCATGTCGTAATTTGAATTCTAACAATGAAGCACTAGTATTTAAATTGCATGCGCGTATTAGTTTGCATTACAGCGTTGTTCATGATAAGCAACGAAGTGTAGTTTAACTAGATTTATTGCAACTTCTGTTTTTGTAAGTATTCTTGTCGGAAGGCTTGGTTCAGCTGCATGGCTATCTTCGTGCGGATCCACACCGGGGCCAGCTGGGTTAGGAAAGCCTGCAAATAATAAACCGTCATTATTCATCAAATAATAAACCAAAGACGTTCATCTTGTGGGCCTTAACCTTTTGGACGCCAACTGATATATTGGCACCGCAGGTTCAACGCCTAAGACCAATATATAAGTCGTGGACCACAGAGCAATATAGACCTACACGTGCGTAAAGTTAAATTTCAGTTTTGACATTTTGTTGACGTGACATCTCTGTTACCTACAGCTTTTGTATTTGACGTGGCTTCGAAAAGTTAATATCAACTAATTCTGGTGGAAATTCTGGTCAAGGAAGACGTTCATCTTGTGGATCTTAAATCTGGCTAGAATTTTCTCTGTTGGTCATTCTAACCGAAATCACTTATAGGATGGTCCTTCAAACCGGATAGTTTTATAGCTGATGATCCTTCGAACCGGATAGACTGAAATCTGATGGTCCTTCAGACCGGATGGACTCATAAAATATGGTGCTTCGAACCGGATGGACATAAGCTGTTAAGTAAATCGATCTAGGTAAATTTACAATTGGACGTAGTTTAACGAAAAGGATCCAAACTCTGAAATTTATCACTGATATAAATGTCTTCCTTTTGACATAACATTTAAATTGAATTGACAGATTTTTGTGGACTGGATCCTTTTCCATAAACTATATCAAGTTGATCCTATAATACAAACATTTCCATAATCATTACCTGAATTCCATGCACCCAGTACCCTGTCGTATCCTGGACCCTCCCTAACATCGCCACGGCGTATTTGGCGTACGCTTCAGGCGTGGGTACTAGCGCCCCGCCGGCCATGACGGTGGCCGAGAAGGCGTTCATCTTTGTGGACACGAAGAATGGCGCCACGTGCTGGACGTAGACGCCTTTGGGGGCGTATTCCTCGCGAATGGCGTGCGTGAAGCTGCGGAGATACGCCTGGAACATTGTCAGATGTACTTATTGGAGATATTTAATTTTCACCCTCGACGAGAAAATATGGAGTTTACAGCACTAAGGGCCTGTTTCTGTTACAAAATACCTAATATCTGTCAGATAAATGTTAGTTGTCCTTTTCTTTTATGTGTCCGGGGAAAAGAATAATGATAATTTTATCTGACGAATATACACGGTGATACGCGAGCATTGCGAAAGATTTTAACTACGCATTCTAGACTTCAAAATAAACAAAAAATATTATGAAAACTAATGTCAATTCCAACAAAAAAAAAAAAAATTTCTTTTTTTTAGGCCGATTTGAATACTATTTAACATAGGTATCCAGTACTTTTTATCATAACAACAATTTGTTTAAATTATTTATTTCAATTGTTTTTTTTAGGTAGGTTATTTCGTCAAGTCTATTCGTATTTTTTGATTGTCAGGCAAAAGGTGTGGTAATATTAGATTAGAACACGTCATTGTGGTAGCATTGTAATCCAAAAGAAGTTAAATGACGAGTTACGTCGAAAAACTTATTTCGAAAAAAGGTTGATTATCTCTGAAACCAAGCCGAATCCAGGAAATTTTATATGACATTAAAGACTCTAAATATGGTCAGGAATCCAGCATTAAAATCTTTCGGAATGCTGATGTTACACCGTGTATTTATCCTGAGATTATAAAATTGTAAGAAGCGAGTACAACTACAGATAGTAAATGAGAAAAAATCTATAATGCTTTTGTTTCTTTCTGCCGTCCAGCACTATATAGTTATTTAGTATGTACATACTTAAACTCTTATATGACAGACTGACATAGTATAGTTACCTGGAACTCACAGGATACATTGACAGTTATATACGATTGAAACCTCTTATTCATCAAGTTCAAGTGCCGATGTGCCTATGTTTTTCAATAATAAGTAGGACCGAGCTAGTGCTGCAACTGCATAACATCACTAGAATGAGACAGAGACATACCTCAGTGTAGGATATACAGCCACCATCTGCGACACAGCGCGACTCAGTGAGTAAGCGAGACAGTGCTATTCAACGCTCACTAGAGAGACAGAAACATACCTTAGTAGCCGCATACACAGCCATCATCGGCATCGGCTGCAGCTCGGACGACGACGACACGTTAACGACCGCGCCACGACCCCTCGCCGCCATGGCGGGCAGCACGGCACGACTCAGCATGGTCGCGGCTCCGGTGTTGACGACCACGAGCTCCCAGATACGAGAAGCTGGAACGGAGCACAGCTCGACGGGGCACTCGTAGTTTAGACCTACGTTGTTCACTGAAAGCAGTGTTGACATTTTAACCGATTCGTTGCGTGTTTCATTTTCAAAAACTTTTGTCTATGGCGGCGAACAATTTTTTCATGATACGCCAAGCGTGCCTTACGCCATAGAATATGATGACACGGCTATCGTGTCATACGCCATTCGTTAAAAACATTCACGACACGCCTGGCGTGTCATCCTCATTGAAACGATTAAATAGGTAACCCACGTGAGACACATTAATATTTTCCCCTCACTAGCTCGTAAAGTGCTCGTTTATCCTTTAATACGAACGTGTAAAAACGCATATTATTCACTTGTGTGGCAAAGTAATGACCTTGGTTTTGGAATAACAAAACGTAAAATGCTCATGGAAATCGTTCCATATTAATGACAATTAAATAATTTGTTTGAGAATTTAGTGTAAAATACAAACCTTTATATAATATGATGATTTTAACATATAAATCCTAAAATTCCATAAGTAACAATTGTTTTAGTGAATGATGATAAGATGACTAGAAGCAATCACAAAACGCAGAAAATGTCAACGTCAACATTGTCAAAGAATATTATAGGTTATAATCTTTATTTACCGACTCGAACACGCATAAAAATAGTAAACAACTTTCAGGATGTTCTGTTATAATTTTATAAAAATAATGAATGAGAATGATTTAATAATGCATTAGCGTTGGTGTGCAACTACAGGAAAGTGTTAAAATCGTGCTGCGTTTACTTTTTCGTCCTAAGTTTACTGCGACAAAATATTGCATTAAATACATGATGCATTTGGAAAATTATTATCACTAACCCGATGATGATTGTAATGTGAACAAATAATTACCTTTTTTGAGTTTCCTCGCTATAGTGAGGGGAAAAGTTTTGTGTTACACACGGGTGCAAATGTATTTTACTTCTCGTATGTTAAAACAAAATTTCATACACGCGGGTAAAATACAACTTTGCACCCTTGTATAACAAATAACTATTATCTATCGTTTCAATTTTTAAATGTTCCTGAAGAGCTGTCATTGAAAAGTCAGTACAAAAATTTTCAACAAATGCAAAGACTTAGATTTGGGCATTTCTCCGAGCCTTTCGACCGCCGTGACTTCGGTGGCAACATTATTACCCGATTCCCGTGGGTATCTCATAATTTTTTTGGATATTTTGGTAGTTGTCAACTACGAGTATGTCTACCAATATATCCATAAGTTCTTGCACTTGCATCTCTCAAGGGCTTTGTGTGACAAGGCTGATACCGAAGTCACGGCGGTTTAAACGCTCGGAGAAATGCCGATTCATAGATTATAGAGTAATCGGATTACTTTTTGCTCAACTTTGCCACGGCAAGTGGGTTGGCGAAAAAAAGCGCGGGAAACGTGAAACGCGGCGGCTGTGTTTCTTGGTTTCGGATTTTTATATTTCAATAACTAGTAAATTTGGATCAGGATTGTAAATATTATTGCAAATATTAGTTTATATTTTTGTAAATATTTGTATTTCTTGTATATATAGTGTATTTTCTTCACATTAGGTAAGTTTTTTGTACATTATATTTTCAATGGGGGGTGATCCTCCCGATCCTGGAGGTGGAAGCCTCCAGGTCGGGATGAACATCGAAATTGAGTCCAGCATGGATACAGACACTTCTGTGAGTAGCAGGAGTGAACTGAAGCGAGCAAAAACTTACAAAAGGTGTAAGCATTGTAATAAAAAAAGACGGAAAAATAATGGCGGGGAATATTCCTGCGATTGTCTCGCAGACACCGTACGCATAGGAGACACCCAATCGCAGTCTAATGATCTTTCTGTCAATGCTCAAACTAAAACAAATTTTAATGCCGACTTTGGCAATACACGGATTGGCAGGAATTTATTTTCGCACACCGACGTTGCACCGTTTACGGTTCATGTACAATTAAAAAAAATCGAACCTAATTCATCCCTGCACCCGGTGTCCTTTGGTAAGTTTCTGATGAAAAGCAGCTACAAGAATGTAATTAATGGCAGCTTTAAAAGAATTGGTAGAACTAGGATATCTATGGCGTTTTCTACCCATAAAGATGCAAATTTGTTCCTTACTGATGACACGCGTCTTGAAAAAGAAAACTTATCGGCATACATCCCGTCCTTTTCGGTAACCCGTATGGGTCTAGTCCGCGGGATTCCGGCTCAATGGTCTGATGAGGACATAGTTGCAAACATTTCTGTGCCTATTGGGTGCGGTAAGGTGCTTAAGGTACGACGCCTTAATCACAGAGTCGTGGTAAATGGTGCAACAACATGGCAACCATCAGAGACTGTAGTACTTACATTTGACGGTCAAGTATTACCGAAACGTATATATTCATGTTATAATTCACTTCCGGTAGAATTATACATTTTCCCGACAATTCAGTGTTTTAATTGCTGCAAGTTTGGGCACACAAAAACACATTGCAGATCTAAACCAAAATGTTTCAAGTGTGGCCAATTGCATGCGGGACACACTTGTTCATTGGATGAGGATGACGCCATCTGTTGTTTGTGCAATGGTTTTCATTTTGCCACCAATAGAACTCTATGTCAGGAGCATAAGAGGCAAAAAGAAATTAAAGTCACTATGGCTAACAGCTGCATTTCGTATGGAGAGGCAGTAAAACTTCACCCATCCATTACTAAATCATTTGCGGATGTCGTCATGACTCAACCTCAGCCACAGATTCAGTCGAACCTACGCAGCAGTACACAACAACCAGCCCACAATATATCTTCCGAATCCAGAAACCATAGTTATAAGAAAACAATATTTTTAAAACCTCGCACTGTTAAAAAATTAAATACTGGGTATGATATTGCAGCCTATAATGCGTTAGTCCATGAACACAGGATTCCTCCTCCACAAAATGGGTGTGCTCTGCGGCAGGAAGCCAATGAGGATGAGGCTCAATCTGCAGCTGAGGCCATCCAAGTTTTAATGAAATTACTAAAGAAACCAAATACCACATTACCGTCCAACGTTGCCCCTATGCTTAATTCACTTGCTGTAGCTATACAAAATAATGGACAAAATACTGCAATGGAATTGCAGGAGTATAATAAATAAAAAATCTGATTTAATTCATTTATTAAATAAATATAAACCATTTGTTATCGCCCTCTCTGAGACATGGCTTAAGCCTGGAGCTCTTTTTAGAGCTACTGGTTACACATGTCTTAGAGAGGACCGACCTGACGGGTGTGGCGGAGTCGCTTTACTCGTCAGGAATTCAGTATCATTTTCATCATTCCATCTTCCATCACACAGCAATGATTTTTCAATTGTTGCTGCCATTGTAAATAACATCTGCATTGCATCTATATATATTCCATATCCATCATCATCCATTTTTGATGAGTTAGAACTAATTATTTCTTCTCTCCCTACACCAATGTTAATTTTAGGCGATTTTAATTCACATCATCAGTTTTGGGGGCAGTTCAGTTTCTAACTATCATGGTAAACGTGTTATTGATATTTTAGATAGTAACAATCTCTGTGTCTTAAATAATGGATCCCCTACTCGCCGATCAGCGCCTACGGAATCAATTAGCGCCATTGATTTATCAATATGCTCTGCTGATTTAGCATCCTCTCTTTCCTGGTATACTCTAAATTCAACATATGGTAGTGATCACTTTCCAATAATAGTTTCATTTCCATCTCCTATTCCATCTGCTCCAAGGCCTAGTCCGAGACTAAAGTATAATCTGAGTAATGCGGACTGGAATCTTTTTAAACTTCATGTAGAGGAGAAATTATTATGTTTGCCCACTGTAGTTGATAGTAACGTAGTTGATTGCTCTGCATCCCTCTCCCAGGTGATTAAGGAGGCAGCTGATGAAATTTTTCCTGTAAAGAACAGTGCATCAGGTAAAATTCCATCTCCTCCTTGGTGGGATAATGAGTGTTCTGAAGCCATCAGGAAACGTAAAGAGGCTGAAAAACTTTATTGTCACTCTATGACTAATGATAATTTTGAGTCATATATGCAAACGGCTCGCGAAACCAAGAAATTGTTGCGAAAAAAAAAATTTGAGGGATGGAAGCAATTCTGTTTGTCGCTAAATCCTAATGTAAAACCATCAATAGTATGGAATAACATAAAGCGATTTAGAAATGCAGTTAACAGTACTCCTAGACATGTGCTTCCACTGGATTTAGCGCAACAGTTTATGGACAAGCTAGCACCAGCATATGTCCCTGAAGAATATGTTTTTCACCCTGCTTCTTTTTCATTTCCTGATCATACAATCAGTCCTAACTTTAATAGTCCTTTTAAAATTGAAGAATTGAAGGGGGTATTATGTAATTTAAAAGATACTGCACCTGGGGAGGATGGAGTTCCTTACTCCTTTCTAGTGAATGCCAGTGATGGGATACTGTCCTATTACTTAAACATTATCAATTCTATTGTCCAGTCTGGAATAGTCCCTCTGTCGTGGAGAACTCAAATAGTTCTTCCAATTTTAAAACTACATAAGCCCGCCTCAGATGTTTCTTCATATCGCCCAATTGCTCTTTCCTCCGTATTTGCTAAAATAACAGAACATTTAATTAAAAACAGGTTAGAATTTTTTCTGGAAAATAATCAGTTACTAGCCCATAGTCAATTTGGATTCCGCAAGGGAAGATCAACTCATGATAGCTTGTCTATTCTAGTGACAGATATCCAATTGGCATTTTCTAGAAAGGAATCTGTAGTAGCTGCTTTTCTAGACATTAGTGCTGCTTATGACAATGTTTTAGTCCCCGTATTACAGTTAAAACTTTATAAGTTAGGGATTCCAATAATGCTAACCAATTTCATAATCAACTTTTTATCTGAAAGATCGGTTAAGCTAATTATTGATGAAACTAACAGTATTTCTCGTTTAGTATGGAGAGGACTCCCACAAGGATCCGTACTAAGTCCATTGTTATACAATATCTATACATTTGATCTAGATTCATCTCTAAATGGCCTAGTTAGAGTCCTACAGTATGCTGATGATTTACTATTATACTCACCTAACATCTCGATTGAATATGCCAGCAGAGCCATTAATTCTTCTCTAAGTTTATTGAAATCATGGTTAGACTGTAATGGATTGGAACTTTCAGTAAATAAAAGTGTTGTTGTTCCTTTTACTAAAAAACTGTTTCCTCCTCAGATCAATGTGCAATTTGATAACCGTACCATTCCTGTTAAAAAGGAATCAACATTTTTAGGTGTTATTCTTGACAGTAGACTAACAGGCCTTCCACATTGTGAATACATAATCTCTAAATGTGAAAGAAATATTAATATCCTTCGATGTGTTTCTGGAGTGTGGTGGGGTTCTCATCCATTCTGTATGAAGCTAATGTATAATGCTTTAATTAGAAGTATTTTAGATTATGGGACTTTTCTGCTAGAACCTGGAAGTGCTGCTGGCTTCAAGAAATTAGATTGCATACAGTCAAAAGCTCTGAGAATAATTTGTGGTGCTATGTTATCCAGCCCAATAAATGCAATGCAGACAGAATGTGTAGAACCCCCTCTCCATTTAAGACGCCAATATCTTTCTGACAGGTTTCTTTTCCGTTGCTCTCAATTTTCCAATCATCAGCTCTGGTCAATTTTGTCTGATCTGTCACTTCAAATATCTTCAGCCAGGTATTGGAGACACAAGAAACCTCCATGCCTAATCAAAAGTTATGAAAGAATCAAGTCCATATCTGCACCTATTGTTAGTTCTCCAACACTTCCCATATTCCAGCATAATTATGAATCTTTAACATTTGTTCCCCATGTTCTTTTGAATATAGGGATTTCAAAGAATGATGTAGAACATAATAAACAATTTATAAGTTTCATTGGTAATGATGTCCAAGGTACTCATCACATTTATACAGATGCTTCTAAACTATCTGCTTCCAGTTGTGTTGGTGTTGGAGTTCTCCATATCCAATCGAATATATATCAAAAGATTAAGTTGCCTCCTGAATCTTCTGTATATAGTGGCGAGTGCTTTGGTATTCTGAAAGCATTGGAATTCATAATAATAATGCATCTCAAAAGATCAATAATATTTTCCGATTCGTTAAGTTCTTTACAAACAATTTTAAAATTCCCATTTAAATCAAAATCACATAGCCCAATTATTTATCAAATTCGAAATACATTGTTAAAATGTCATAATTTAGGATATTCTGTTTCTATTGCCTGGATCCCCGGGCACAGTGGTATAAAAGGCAATGAAAGGGTAGATCACATAGCTAGAGATGCCATTGATTGTGGAGATATGTTTCCCTATAAAAATACTGCTGAAGATCTGCTAGCTCTACCAAGAGCTTACTTACGAAGAGAATGGTCTGAACAATGGTCATCTGGTGCAGGTGCCAAGTCCGTACACTATCGCCGTATTCAACCGGTAATTCCTGTGAAACCTTGGTTTGCCAAAATTTCATTATCAAAACCCGCAACAAGTATGATTATTCGAATGCGTTTGGGTCACGTTTGTACACCGGAACACCTTGCTAGGCTCAAATGTGTGCCCAGTTCCGCATGTACGTGCGGAACCGATCCGGCTGATTTAAATCATATTTTCTTTGAGTGCAATCAATATAACCGATCCTCATTATTAAATCATCTGTCATCATTAAAAATTCCATTTCCTACATGTATTTCCTCCCTTCTATATATTACCGATTCATCCCCTTATATATTTAAAGAATTGTATTCATTTCTTTCTCTAAATAGCTTAAAACTTTAACTTTCCTTTCCTATCCTGATCCATTTTCCAAATTTCCGAATTTTCCGCATTTCCTAATTCTTTATTCCGTTTCCCTGCTTTACACTCGTCTGGCTGAATGCGCCAAGAGCGCGTAGCAATTAAAAAAAAAAAAAAAAAAAAGTGGGTTGGCGATCGCATAAGTGAATCACTATGAAAACTGATGCTATGCTGCTGCTCATCATCAATTTATTTTATTTATTTCCTTTATTTTATTCAGAAAACCAACAGCTAAAATTACTAAGACTAGGTTTTACAATTTAGCTATCAAACAAGCCAATTAAAGGATTATCCACGGATATGGTCCATAGATAATCACAGCAGATAAAGCATAAAAGCAAATAACCACACAAACTTAACATGCAGCGGCCAGACATATTACAGTGAGAAAAGAAAAGTAACTTATTGAAAATATCCATAATATCTATAAGTACATATGGTGCATTCCACGAAAAAGTCCACCGATGTCCCGTACGAACACGGTTTTTCTCAAAATTGTGGGTTTATCGAAGCTCTCTTTCGTGACTAGGGGAGTAAAAATTGCTAAAAAATATATGTAATAACTAATAACTCGGAAGAAAACTCAAATTATCGAAATATACACGCGTTTGTTACGGGACAGCCCATGGAATGCTCCATATTTGTGAATTCTCAATAACTACGCTAAACTATAAGTACTAAAGCGAATGTAAAGCATCGCACACACCTTGACCGCGAGGCGGTATTTAAAACCTGACGTATATATACGAGTCAAACAAGTCGATAAACAAACGGACCGCGATTTCATTACCACGGTCACTGTCAATGTCAATGTCAAAACTCTTAGGTACTTAACTCGATGTGAGCTGCATCCACCAACTCTATTATGCGTAAGTATTTACGTAGGTATAATACATATAGGGTAAGTGCTCCAGTGAATGAACACTTAAGGAAATTTTCAACTTAATTTATTTTTTGTGGCTGGGAGCAATAATGAAGTTTAAATATGAATGTTCTTATAGAGTAAACCACTATTGTAGTTTTCTAAAATCAATTTTATTTTGCATTAGTGCTGCACAGTTTTAAATTATAGCTAACTGTAGGGGATAAAATGGAAAATCACCAGTGAATGAACACAAAATTCTAGTAAATGAACAAATGAAACCAATGAATGAACTACCTTAAAAATAATGTATTATAATGCAAAAAGTACTTTATTTTGAATTGGTAGTGTTAGTAATATTCGATAATTTAATTTGAACTTTAATGAGACATAATAACTATAAACATAATTAAACGACATCAATTACAGCTTCACATTTCTGCGTATTCTGGGAAGGTTCAATTAACTCTTCAGTTACCATTGAAGAGTGACCTTATATGTCGCTTTCGTTTAAAAGTAAACTGGGCTCATTCTGCATATGAAGTGCTACTTGAATACTTTTGATTAACTAGAGATCTGTCTATGTTTGTTTCTTCAGTGGCATGAATTTGGACAATTTTGGTGATTTAAATAGCGTTGATTTTGAGATATTAAAACTGGCACTTGATAGATCATTAGTTGCAACAGCTTTTAGAGGTTTGTCGAGAGATTCTTGGTCATATTGGTATTTTTTATACGATTTTTTTAACCTTTCCATTTCTTAAAACCAGGTAAAATACGAAATAAATGATTTAGTTCATTCACTGGTTTTCGCAATCCAATTAATGAACTAACTGTGTTTGCGATAGTTCATTAAAAATGGAATATATCAAGTATTGTTCGAACACTGGCCCTTTGCTAGACAGCATATTTCTATTAAATCCAAAGAAAACCAAATCTTATAACAACCACTAAAACGTAAGATATGGAACTAAGAATAAATCACGCAATTCTAGTGAATGAACTCCCCCGTTCGGTCACTAGGTTTAAGCCATTTTGAGTTCTAATTATAGAACACTGGATTAAAAGCCACTATTTGAAACAAAATCACATTAAACTATACTGTAATAGCATAATCATAACCTTCCGGTTTCAAAAAAACACGCAATGTACCTAGGAGATGCACGAAACGCACACAATAACGCATTAAACACAACGTAAGCGTACCTCAATCCTTATAACACCTCCATATAAAAAATGAACCGGCACAATGTGCCCACTTTAGATCATCGCCACTTGGACACTGATGCTTATGAGGTGATGTAAGTGCTACCAGAACTTGTCAAATAATATTCCTACCCGAAAAAAAAATATAACGCGTAGTAGAAATGTACAGAAAACTTATTTTACGACAAAAACTTGTATTTTGTTCGTTCACTGGATTTGTTCATTCACTGGAGAACTTACCCTAATTTATAAAATTAACACCAGAACAGATTATTAAAATTTTGTATTTAATTTAATTAGGTAGTGCTTAAGGAGCATTCCTTGAAAACATCTACTTTTTGTCGTTTACGTGACACTATGCGGTAGCTACCCTAATAAAATATGCTAGCAGCTAGGACACACTGTCAATCTTAAAGCCTAGGAATGGTATTATTATACCGTAACTCAGCTTACTAATCTTATTTCTCAAAAGTAATGAAAAAAAGACAGTGTCGCTTACGGGACGTTTCCATGGAATGCCCCTTAAGTGACGTTATGAACCTGACTAAAATTAAGATTTTTTTTAATAGCATGCTAATTGGGTGTTCCAAAAAGTGACAAAGGAGCATTCCATGAAAACGTGTCGTAAGCGACACTGTCTTTTCAATACTTTTGAAAAATTAAATTAGTAAGCCGAGTTACAGTATAATCATAACATATCAAGGCTTTAAGATTGACAGTGTTCCTAGCACCTAGCATATTTTATTAGGGTAAGCGACACGTAAGCGACAAGAAGTAGACGTTTTCATGGAATGCTCCCAAAGCTCTTATAAATAAATTATAATCAGTGGTCGGGTCGCGATGGTTTGAGCTGTATTCATAGGTACTATTCATACTAATTTGACGTAAGTCATGTATTGTATTAACAGAAGTCTCACCTAGGATCCCCAAATCGATATCTTTGAGCTGTTGCTCGATGGCCGGGTACACCTCGGCGCCGCGCGTGAAGTCTGCCACCACCACTCTCGTCTTCACGCGGTGGGTATGCTCTGGAAACAAGCGTAGATAGTGTAAAGGTGCATTTGCTATTCTATCCCCCACTCTACGATATCAACAAATCACGTTTTGTGTAACGATCTAATTTCGTAGAGTAGGGGGTTAGAATAGCGAATGCACGTTTGGTCTGAATGCACCTTAATGGAACTAATGGATGAGAAATCATATACTTACATTGTTATTTAAGTTATTTAACAGCTGTCGCGAATACAATCCCCGGCTAGAGCCGAAGAGTTTTTCAAAAAACTTGTATTGGGTAAGCGTTGGGACCACACAAAATAGGCACGTGTGCTGTCGAGTTGCAGAAAATGGCCAGAATACAATACAAATAATACAATTTACATTTTGTTAATTAAAAAAAATGAGAAAAGATAGAGATTGATTGTATCTTTCGTGTAATCATCATCATCATCATCAGCCTATGTTAGTCCACTGCTGGACGTAGGGCTCTCCTATTAACTATGCGTAGGAGGTAAATGCCCATAATCGCCACGCTGGGTAAGCGGATTGGCGATCGCAGTAATGTGTCCACTATGATGACGCTGCTGCCCATCATCAATCTTGTAGAATGGTCAGTGACACTTCAATCCCTTAGTCGACTCTTACGACACCCCCAGGAGGAGTTGGGGTGGTGACAAATGTATTCTTACTGCCGTCATCACACGGCATCGTGTAATGCATACGACTATTTATAGCATGAAAGTGAGTAAATATTATAGTCTAAATGTTATATAAAAATTACCAATAGGTACATACATAAATTTGTTGGCAATTGTTGGAGATAAGGGACGGCAATGGTAGGTATTTTATTCATATTTTCCTTCACAATTTATTTTCTCACAATGTAACTTTGAAATTATATCCCACTTTAAAATCGATAGCTTCAATTTAGTGGGTCTATACATATACCTACTACCTACCTATTTAAAATGTAACAGGGAGATGGGTGGACAGAGTCGCGCCATTAGGGTTCATTTTTGTTCAAACCCTAAACCCAAGCCTTAAAAAGAGAAGCAATCATTGATGTCGTAGTATTTCATAAAATCCGGGTTCTAAAGATATATACGTTTTTAGGTTTTTAAAGAACAGGATGTTCTATCAAAATAAAATTGGCACAAAAACGGATGATGAGCATTACATTACCTAATCAAGTAATCTTGCAAAAAAATCTCGCGCAATTAGCAAATAATTCTTATGCTAAGTTGTTTTTTAGTATTCGATTAGAAAAAAGTAATATAAAAAAATGCATTTCCAAACAAAATGTTAAAAGTAAATTATGATGAAAGAAAACAATATAAAACATCCTGACATAACTATTTGCTGTGACTACTTAATTCTTCGGAAATAATTAACTGTCTAGATTCAAGAATGTAATGTCTATATTCAAGATCAGGTAATGCTATAAAAACATTTAGCTGATGGGATAGTAAATTAGTATTCTTAAAATAATAAATTAGGTCAATAATTATATTACACTCATTATGTGCAATATATGATTGATAGCCTACCTACATATTTATTGAGTGAAACAAACTAATAGTTTTACTATAACATTGTAAACTCTATCAACAGGAAATAGATTTTTCCCCTCACTAGCTCGTAAAGTGCTCGTTTATCCTTTAATACGAACGTGTAAAAACGCATATTATTCACTTGTGTGGCAAAGTAATGACCATGGTTTTGGAATAACAAAACGTAAAATGCTCATGGAAATTGTTCCATATTAATGATAATTAAATAATTTGTTTGAGAATTTAGTGTAAAATACAAACCTTTATATAATAATATGATGATTTTAACATATAAATCCTAAAATTCCATAAGTAACAATTGTTTTAGTGAATGATGATAAGATGACTAGATGCAATCACAAAACGCAGAAAATGTCAACGTCAACATTGTCAAAGAATATTATAGGTTATGAATGTTATGATCTTTATTTACCGACTCGAACACGCATAAAAATAGTAAACTAAACAACTTTCAGGATGTTCTGTTATAATTTTGTAAAAATAATGAATGAGAATGATTTAATAATGCATTGGCGTTGGTGTGCAACTACAGGAATGTGTTTAAAGTCGTGCCGCGTTTACTTTTCCGTGCTAAGTTTACTGCGACAAAATCTTGCATTAAATACATGATGCATTTGGAAAATTATTATCACTAACCCGATGATGATTGTAATGTGAACAAATAATTGCCTTTTTTGAGTTTCCTCGCTATAGTGAGGGGAAAAGTTTTGTGTTACACACGGGTGCAAATGTATTTTACTTCTCGTATGTTAAAACACTCGCTGCTCAGGATTCTATTTTAGAACCACTCGCTTCGCTCGTGGTTCAACTATAGAATCCTTTCGCTTGCTCGTGTTTCAATTTCATACTCGCGGGTAAAATACAACTTTGCACCCTTGTATAACAAATAACTATTTGCTGTATGTATAATGTAACAACAAAAAGTGGATTATATTAACTATGATCAAGTAAACTAGGCTAAAAACGGCCTTGGCAATAACGTAAGTGTAAACGTGAAAATAAACTTAACGATCATAATTTACATTACAAGCTAAATAGGAAACACGTCTACAATGTACTTATGCAGAATAGTGGCTTATACAGAGTGCCCAACAAATAAGCTTTAGCTAAGGTTTTTTTGTGATTCAAGAGGAAGATTTTAGTATGAGTTTGGTACCTGTGCTAAGCCGTGCGGGTCGCTAGACTTGCTAGTAAGTACCTACTAATTTATAAAATAAACAAGTTCATTAACAGATGTTAATTGTGTAGATATAGATATGTACAATTGTATTGTGAAATGATCAACAACAAGCATCTCTGTATAACTTTTTGCTACGAGTCATAATCCTATATACTTAAAGCAAAACGCAAGCTAATTAGCGGGATTGTGTGCAAACTCGTTATCATCATAATCTAGGAAGTCAATTATTTAGAATAGTAACAATAAGGAACACAACCCCCAAACATACCTATTCATGTTAAATTATTCGCATTCTGCTTACGTTTATATTTGTTTGTAAAGTTAATATGTAGATATTGTAGATATTATAATGAACGGTGAGTGCGTCAATCAAAATGAGAATGAAATAGTTGACTCAATGTAATAATTATACTAAAGACTTATACAGGGTGCTAACTAAGGGTGTTACTAACTTACTAAGGTGCTAATGCTACACACATGTGTAATCTCTTAACGGGGGTTAGGAATACATAATTATAGAAGCATATTATCATCAGCATCATCATTTCAGCCATAAGACACTGCTGAACATTAGCCTCCTCTTCGAACCTCCACTTACACCAGTTGTCTATGAGTAGGTACATTATAGTAGCAGACTAATGAACATCATAATGATGCAGCAAGCAGCATGCCACATGAAGTGATATTCTCACCTATCTCCTTGGCAACGGCGTGAAGTTTCTCCGGGTTGCGGCTGATGAGGACGATGTTCAGGCCTCTCCGGGCCAGCTCCAGGGAGTACTGCTTGCCGATTCCGTCCGTGCAGCCCGTCACCGCTGGAATACACATTACATAAGTATACAAATACATTAACTTCCACAAGATGGACCTTGTGAAGATCGCCGGGAAATTATGGATTCCAGTCGCTTCCAATCGGTATGGTAACAGGGTGGTTATGAGTATACCGACAGACTTTACCCATGCATAGTTTCATATAAAAATAAGTAAATAATATTAAATGACATGTAATTTTCGGATTTTTTTTTTTTTGTGATTTTTAGAATTATTTAATACATGACCAATCAATAATAGGGAAGGACCTTTTTTAGTCTTGAAATTTTTTTTTAGTTAATATTTTTTTTTATTTTCTCTAACTACAATCAATGGTGTCAAGATGAAATCCCATAGTGTAAGATTTTTCATCAGGCAGGCATTCTTCAGCAAGTCTATAATCTGTGAAACTAAGCCGAATCCAGGAAAGTTTATATAACATTATAGTCTCAAAATGTAGTCAGGAGTCCCACCAACCCTTCGAGTTTGTCGGAGTACTCATTTCCACCCTGTATAAGAGCTCTATAGATATCTTGCAGTGGACGTCGATCATCGATCAGATCAGGAATCAGCATGCGTCAGCCAAGATGCCAATCGCTAGCGCTCAATCGTCTTTGTTGCACTAATAAGAAAGAGTGGCAGAGAGAGAAAGCAGTGAGCGTTAGCGGTTGGCAACTTGGCTACACACCCAGAGCTGACAACGGAGTCGGAAGGCCACAGGAACTTAAGAACTAAACGACGTAACTCTATCAAGTATAAGCTTGTCTTAATGAGCACTATATGAAATTACTAAAGAAACTACATTCAGAGATAAAAGCTAAAACGTACATTTTCACAAACAATTATTTTGCCATACAGTAAGGACACAATACCTACCTGTGACCTACCTAGTAACATTGTAATAAACAAGTAGTTAACAACTGCGGCGTTCTGTTTTGTAAAACCGCAAGCGGTTAGTACGCCGGCCATAATGCACGTCTTAGCAGAAGTTGCGCAAGCGCAACAATTTTGTGGCATCACGAGACAATGAGGTGCTTGTGAAAGTATATGAGATGCAGATTCCGCGTTGTGCACATTTGTGAAGCCTTTACGAGTGCGAGGTCACTACACATGAATATCCTAGGTTAGGTAAATAATAATTATCCTTTCGTTGAACTTCTTCTACCTAGCGTTATCGCGGCCTTTGCCAGGGTCCACTGTCCATTTCCTCCACTTCCTCCACTTTGCTCGATCCTGGGAATCTTCTAGGTACCTACTGTACAATGAACAATTCTACATATTTAATTTAATTAGTATTTCTTTACCTTGCCTCTTAAATACCAAAAGTAGCCCTTAATTTTTTAATTTATCTATTTACGTTCCACGTCCATCGTTGTGACAACAATCCATCGTTCATCATAATGAATGCCATCGTTTCAACTTATCTGTGCCAAATTTCAACTCAATCGGTCCAGTGTCAATCTTTTGGGGCAGTAGACGTTTTTTAGCCGATATGATGAAGATGCACATTTCCAATTAAGTATTTGTTTTAACATCCGTAACATCCGTGGATGGGATATTCGCACCTCAGATGTCCGCTTTCGTGAAACATCTCGGCGAAGCAATGGCTGATCGTTGGGACAGATCCCTCAGCGTAATAATGGGCTGGCTTAGATCGAAAATTATAATTTCCATACTTCGTGCTACAAGCATGTGTATTCGGGGTACGCGCCACAAATTTAACTCCATCAAAAACTTCTTTGGCCTAAGCGATGGCGCAGCCCTACTCAATCTTTCCTCTACCTGACTAGAGTACCTAATATCTAAATCAGTGCTTGCGTGATAACTATTTATTTATTCTTAAATTACCCTTTTGTTACTATATTTTTGTTAGTAAATGATTTATTAGTATTTGTTTTATTGTTAAAACTATTCTAAACCGAGAATTACAAAAATAGAAAGCGAGTACATTCGTATACCTAAAACTTTTGAATATTTGCTTTTGCTAGCTTTAGTCAAGTAGGCACTAACGGACGGAGCTACGGAGGTACAGATAAGTATACAAAATTATAAAATACCCAAGACTCCGTATCTCCAAGGCGTAATCATAATCAATATCTGGCTTCATTCACAAAATAATGACTGGACGTAACTGCTGGTTCGAAACTTTGAATTCGAATAGCCAGACTTTTACGACAGTTGATTGCTTAGGTACAAATACATTACGACATTTGGCCGATTTCTTGTTTGATTACGATGAATATTATTGTTGTTTGTTGTTGTCAATTGATATCTGCATTTACGCGCATGCGTATATGATATTAGTAAGACTGTGATAGTAATAAGTTAATATACTATGTTATTCATCACGAGTGCAATTTAATAAATAATAGGTGATATCTGCATTCTGAAACTGCCATGGAACTGAAGGAACCCGATGCTAAAATATTTGCCTTTTATTATATTTTTTTTTTTTACAATTGGGTCAAAAGTTAAAATTCTTTTCGTTGTCTTATTTTGTGTCCCTAAAAAACGAGACGCAGTTGTGATTTTTGTATGAGATGTTTTGTTTTAAATTTTTGATGTACCTATAGATTAAAATCTAGCGTGAAAAAGAAATACAAGTGCACCGGATTTTTTTATATAGGTACTGAGTCGAAACATCAACTAAAAGCGTGACAGAGTGCTATGAAACAAGACAACGAAAATAATTTTGACCCAATTGACCCTTACATTTCTCTGAACGTAGGTAGAGTACCAAACAACAGTAATACGTACCCTATGCAAGTAACCGACAGAAGCCTAAGTTTCAAGTTCGAAAGGCTTGGATGTACCCACCACGAAGTTGTCTTTACATACATTCATAGCACGTAGGAACTTCAACGAGCATAATTTTATAAAGTGTGATCGGTAGGTAACCGCGTACCATGCGTTAGGGCTTGTCCATTAATCACGTCACACGATTTTGGCCTATTTTGGACCCCTCCCTCTCCATGGTGATATTTGGTGATATTTTCAGGACCATTAGGAGGTATTTTTTTTAAGAACACTGTTCCGGGTTTGACATCTGGTTATATTTAAATTTGGTTGATTTATTTTTATTAGCTTTAAACCTCCTGAGGCCTGTGGCCTATACCACAAAACTTTACAAGCGTACAAATCTACAAAATTGTATAAATTTCCATACAAAAAGTTGACAATTTTGTAGAATTGTACGCTTGTAAAGTTTTGTGGTATAGGGGCCTGGTGACATCACTTACTTCAACCGAATTTTAACTTTGACACTATATCTATAAAGTCAAAATGTTATGTACCTAATATATACAGGGTGTTTTTTTTTCGACCGTTCAAATTCTACGTAGTGAATGTGTAGGTCATACTGACCAACTTTTACTATGGGGACAAAGTCGAAATCGCGAAAAAAAAATCAGCTGTTTCATACATTTCGGCCGGCGTAATGCCGCCAATTTGTATGAAACAGCTGATTTTTTTTTCGCGATTTCGACGTTGTCCCCATAGTAAAAGTTGGTGAGTATGACCTACACATTCACTACGTAGAATTTGAACGGTCGAAAAAAAAACACCCTGTATATGACTCAGGGCCTCACGAGGTAATGCTGTTCAGTAGAGAGTAACAAAAAATTACACGTGATTTGTTCGATGACCCTATGGTGTTAATTGGTGATTATTTCTTGAATGAAATTATTTCTAATTTTATCAATAAAAATCTCATTCTCATTCGTGGTACGTATAGACACGACACAGTAGCCGTATCATGAGTTGAATGACGTTTACTTGATAACATGGGCGTCAGTTCCTGCTTTCATCAGGTGGGCTGAGTGAGAGCTCAGTCAAAAAAAAGAGTAAACGCTAACTCAAACCTCATTTCCCAACTCATGGCACGGACGTAATTGTGCGTTTTATGAGACTCTTTACCGTTTTACGATCGGGTGTGTTGAAATTGAAAATCTTCATTGGCAATTCGCAGTAAACACAAAATAATTTTCGTCCTTCATGATGATCGATTACGTTTCGTAACCATCGTTGCAATTTATAAACGTGAAAATCCATAACGTCAATACCTACTATGGAAGTTCGCTTCTTTCAGAACGGACCCTCTTTAACTTACGGGGTTCTGCCTTTTCTCCGAACTTTTTTTGTCCGAATTTCATTTGGCAACCAATATTTCGCCGATGGTTCACTTTGACAACCAACAATTAGCAAATTTTGGTATGACAACGTTTCATTTGGCAGAATTATTATAAAACGGATTATTGTAATGACACAATGCTTTTAGCATACTGATCATTTGTCAAATCTTTCACTAGTCCTAACAACTATTACACGAATAACGTTTCGTCAGTGTTTGAACTAAGTAAAAATTACACATTAAAACCGATCCTTAAAAGTCTTCTCATGTACCTACTTGTCTTAGACAAATATGAATCTAAATCGCGTAAACTTACGTTTAATTATATCCTGACGTTTCGGGCATGACGTTACACCTGTGGTCGCAGGCAGACTGGCAAGAGAATGTATCAACACCTTCGCGCTGCGCGGGTTTTTCGAACTACCCGCACTTGATCTTGATTATTCACTTCTAGGCTAGGGTTGTCACTAGGCCTACACACAACACTCACAACATCCAATGGTTTTAAAATGGATGTTTCACCACGCTTACATTTGTAAATCACGGGATTCCACGCGGACGAGATTCCTTGCCCCTCATTTTGATTAAAATTCCGATGTTTCTTAATTTCAATAGCTTCACGAACTTTTCGGCTATGATGTATACGCTCGGTTGAGAGGACTTTCGGGTTATGGAGCTCAATCCAGTGGTTAGGTCCGGACTCCAACAAATGCTCGGCCACAGCAGAATTATTCGTTTGACGCTTTTTAACAGCCGTGATATGTTCCTTGACCCTTTCCGCTATGGTGCGTTTGGTTTCCCCAATATAGGAACTACCACAGCTACAATCGATTTTATAAACGCCCGGTGTGTGGTAAGGTAAAACATCCTTAGGCGACCTTAGATGCCCTGCCACCTTTGATAACGGCATGTAAACGGTTGGTATGGAATACTTATTCAAAAGCGTACCTATTTTGTCCGTTACACCCCTGACATAAGGCAAAAGTGCCGGTCGCCTTGCAACATCTGGATGTTTCTTCCTCGGTGTTCGTCTGGGTTGCCGTCTGTTCATTATGTAGCCATTTCTCTTCAGAACCTCCTGAACGTGCGACATCTCAATTTCTAGAAATTCAGGGTCACAAAGGTCATGTGCTCTGTTCTTCAGAGAATTAACCACAGACTGAAGCTGCCGGGGGTGGTGGTGAGACAGAGCGTTCAAATACCTGTCTGTGTGTGTGGGCTTCCTATAGACAGTGTGCGCCAAAGAACCATCATCTCGACCTATCACCTTTACGTCCAGAAACGGCAAACTGCGCTCCGATTCCAATTCATATGTGAATCTGACTTTAGTATGAATGGAATTGAGATACTGGAGTAATTGCTCAACTTCATGCTTGCCACCTCTCATAACGCAGAAGACATCATCGACATATCGCTTCCATAATTTCACTGCCCATGGTTGCAGATCTATGCTGGCCTCGAAATGCTCCATCCAGATATTTGCTAAAACCGGTGCCTCAGGACTACCCATAGCAACAAAAAAGGCATAGGATAGGATATAATTAAACGTAAGTTTACGCGATTAAGACCCGTTTGTCTTTAAAATATGAGTGATAATCGTGAAAGTTTAAATCAATATAATATGAATCTAATTAGTTAATAATCAAAAAATATATGTAGAATTCTGACTGCTCTAAGAAACTAAGTACAAGAACTTTACCTGTTGTTGTTGTTGGCAATTCGCAGTAAACACAAAATAATTTTCGTCCTTCATGATGATCGATTACGTTTCGTAACCATCGTTGCAATTTATAAACGTGAAAATCCATAACGTCAATACTATGGAAGTTCGCTTCTTTCACAACGGACCCTCTTTAACTTACCTACATGTTAGAGATCTTTATTTGCATCCAATGTGTAGTATACATATAGCAATACAACATGGACCCTGGTAGGAGTGGTAGGGTAAGGGTATAGTAAAAATTCCTTAAAACTAACAGTTTATTTTTAAATGTCTAATCTCATCATCAGCCTATGATAGTCCACTGCTGGACGTAGGCCTCTCCTATTGACTCAACGCGATCGAGACGTTTTATTTTATAAGTTATTACCTACACTCGGCCTTCTGGCCATCGGAAGTAATGATATCATAGTTTCCGATTTCTAAGAATAAACATATGACAGTTAAAAAAATATTAACTCTTTATTTCAATCAATATTACTTACATTTTTTTACATTATAACCTCTAGACCTCAATCTTATAATTTGAGAAATGTGCCTTATATAAACGACGTTAAGACTATCGGAAAAATGGTGAGTCTTACCCTCATATTAATAAGGAATAATCTACAACTGTCAAAAGTTCATTCTTAGAAATCGGCAACAATATTATCTTTTGACGTAAACTGTAGGTACCTAGGTAACAATTATACTATACAATGTAACGCTCATAGAATGCACTAGTACTAGCTGCCTGAGAACGCATCTCGTGCTCCGGCTTATGGCGTAATGTTTACGACCGTCTACTGAGCAGGGTTGCTGAAATACGCTACCTCCAGACATTTCAGAATATACAAGTTATTCTAAGCGACCTAAAAAAAGGAGGTTCTTAATTCGACTGATTTTTTCATCGATATCTCCGAGAATCGTGAACCGGTTCTAATTTTTTATCGACCTGCAGGATTCGCACATGATTGGTGCGACAGTATGTCGCCGCGAGATAGATCTCCCGTCCTTCACTAGCTATATTAACAAAAGAAGGACGGATAGACTATCTCGCGGCGCGGCGGGATACTGTCGCGCTAATCATGTGCTAAGCATACTGGGGTCTAGTAAGTAGTAAGAGAGATGCTAGAAAAGAGACTTCCGCTTGTGATATGAGGCCCCTGGTATAACCCCGAGATGGTTCCTTCGGCGCCAAATCGGGGCCTGATGATTGGATCTTGGATAAATCGGTTGTAGACGGTAATGCATTTCTTTTTTGGTGATTATTACGGCCCATCATTAACTGAATTATGCTAACTTTCATTTGGCCGAATTGTTATATGCCAAATAGAGTAGACTATGATAATATACGGCTGCAAAACATTATACGCAAATGATCGTTCGGTGAAATTACATTCTGCGATATGTTGGTTGGGAAGTGATATTCGGCGATAAATTAGAATACCAAATAAGCTAGCTAGTGGGAGCCCTAGGTCGGTGCATTTGACCCAGCCCAACCTACTACGCAATGCACTTAGTGCTCAGATAAACAATAGATCCACGATCCTTTCACTGCACGTAACTGCACGCTGCACGTACGGTGCAACGCGACGCCTACGTGATTTGCCATACAGCACGCTATGTTATCTGCGGTAGGTAGAGTAGGTAGGTTCTAGTCGCAAAAGTGCATAATTATTAGCCTGGAATGGTATTAGTATTGTATTGTATTTATTTATTGTATAGGAAATTAAATACCGCTAGGTACCTACCCACCATACAGACCTCTTACCCACATAACAATTAAGCCTTACTGTAAGATATCCCAAAAATATTTATTTATTTATGAATATTAAAGGTATTGGCCTATTACCTAGTCCCCATGCTGGCCCAAAGCGGTTTGGGAACTTCACAATCTTCACATACACCTTTGAATTTATAAATTGGAATCATTTTCGGTTATCTTGTAGCAGACACATGTTTGTCTGCTATTCTGGCATAATAGTCTCGTTTGCTTTTATAAACCGGAAAATAAAGTGGTGATGGTAATGAACAATAAAAACGCGTAAAAATCGCATAGAAACACCCAAAAACACACTGGTACGAGACAGGATTTTAACAAGACCTCCGCATTGAAAGTCAAACCTAGGAAGTACATATTTATTGAAAATGAAAATTAATGAATCAGAATCATTGCATACGCGTGCCATCTACATTAGTATAATAATATCCTCATTAAATATTAGCTTCGTAAACAATCCACGTCTTCCGCAAGTTAACAAACAAACATGCTTTTTTACCTAGTTTTGTTTGAATTTGAACATAAAACCAGTTTCAACGTTAGCTGGTTCAGTGTGAAGTTGCGAAGAATAAGTACAATTTAAAATATTATATTGTAAGATTCTATCCACGATTTGAAAGCGGAGACGCTTCTTTTATTTTATTATTAAGATTAAGATTGCAGCGAGTTAAGGTGCATTCAGACCAAGCGAGCATTCGCTATTCTAACCCCCTACTCTACGAAATTCGATCGTTACACAAAACGTGATTCGTAGAGTGGGGTATAGAATAGCGAATGCTCGTTTAATTCACCTTTAGAAAAACGTAGCTATTCTGGGATCTGGGATTTAGTAGAAAGTAGGGTGAGAATGTAAGTTTGCGGTATTTTTTTCTATTTGTTTGGAGATTGGTCTACGAGTATCAAGCCGACATAACACAACTCGTATATAAATAGGTACAGTCAATTCTCGTATCTTCGCCAAATAAAACTTCGCCATATAAACGCCTAGCGTGAAAAGTTGAAGTTCCCGCTAACTGTCAGCTAGCAAAGTACATATTTTTCATACCTACTTGCTATTTAGTAATTTTGTGCACCCTACCCTAATATTAATGCGGAAACTTCAAATTTTTACACTAGGCGAAGAAAGGTATTCTAGGCGAAGAGACGGTACCCACAAAAAATATTTCGCGTTTAACATTTGTTTTCTAACTTCCAAGTATTTTACCCTAACAGTAGACATACCTACCATGAGATGCTGCGTGTGACATTAATCATTTAGGTACGAAGGCAAAATAAATACAAATTATGTATAACATGAAAAATCATCTACTTAGTCATTAGTTTTTAGAAAATCGTAAATATAAATAAATAAATATATTAATATTAAAGTTGGTTTCTTGGCACACGCTCGTTTATTGAAGTATCATTACCACACAAAAAAATATGAATCGTCTAGTTATTTTAGGTAAATTACATTTTCAGATGAAAAGCTCGTAGGATTTTTTATCAAGTCATCATAAAGTCATATTCAAATAAACATATAACCAAAATAGTTCGCTATTACAAATTAGGTAAAGGTGCATTTAGACCAAATGAGCATTCGCTCATTCTATCCCTCACTCTACGAAATCATCGAATTTCGACGAATCACGTTTTGTGTAAAACGAACGAATTTCGTAGAGTGGGGGATAGAATAAGCAAATGCTCGTTTAGTCTAAAT
>JALPQI010010535.1:0-41434 GCA_025490895.1 Thaumatotibia leucotreta
TACCTATTACCAGAACGACTATATTATGATTTGGATTTTCTACTACTTGACAGTACTTCGTTCATAGTTTATAGAAGAACATTATTTAGATTATTCCCCTTTTGCACCCTTTTGCCCAAGCGTTATGTATTGGTATGTGCTTTTTGAATGATGTAGCTAGTACGTATAATTATCAAAACATGTGTCCCGTCCCTTTGTAGATATCACGAAATTATTTCGATAGACTTCATCTTGTTACTAACCCGGCTACTGGGTCAATGAGCTATTCTTCGCTACATATTATAATATAAATTATAAGGAACGTATTGAGGTAAAATAAATAAAATAATTGGAACGTTTCCTGCCAAGATATCTTAAAATTTCCTCTTCTGGCAGGTTAATATGTTTACATTACGAATTTTATTTATTACTATTTTTGTTGACGAAGTAGGGGCTTTCTCCGTCGCGTAGCATGTATTATACATCTACATAATTATGTACCTATCCTCTAACTACAGTATCTATACCATGTGTTTCACCACTTCGTTCTACTGGGAACATGAAAATTATTTGTTGAGAAATAGTTACAGTAGAATCCATTAAAATTGAAACTGGGTTTTTTTTAATTGCTTTCTAATATGAATGTAAGCCGAAGTTATACACTTTACTCTTCACTTCGACTAATTAATTTCTACTACTTTAGTCCCGCTTTATAAGCCTGAATGACTCACTTTTTGAGCGTGAGAAGTGAAAATCAAAGTAGATCCGATGTAGGTACATATATTAAAGCTAGAGACTCCAACGATCTAAGTACATAGTGGTTATGTAGTTAAGTAAAATTCGTTTTGTACATTATAAATAATCACCAAATTAAAAATTATAATACCTACCTACGGACTTCAACCGATTTCTCCAAGATTCCATCAGACCCTGACTCGGTGCCAACGGGAACATAATATATTATCGGGGTTATACGTCAGATAAAATAAAAACTGAAATTCGTTCGAAGATATCGAGTAACATACGTAGGTACATACAAAAAATTCAGTAAAACGGAGAATCTCGTCTTATTTGAAGTCCGTTAAAAAATAAGTAAACTCTTTTAAAAAAAATAAAACCATTCGAAATGGATAAGATATATAGTGATATAATAGGGTTCTTAAAATCAAGGGTCGCTACAAAACGGGACGTCAGTCGAGCTTTGTAATAATAGATCCGAAAATTTTAAGAACCAATGAACTATTTCAAACGATACTTTTTATATGAGAGCAAAATAAGATAATAAGTTGTTTAGTACTTATTTGGGTTTTTTGATACCTAGTTAGGTTATTTTTGTGCTCGACTGCTAGGCAGAATGCCTTCATTCTTTTTCAACTCGACTCTGTTTTTTGCTTTTTCCAGCATGTTGTATAAAACGCGTTCAATTAGCAACAGAAAACATTAACTTTGTTTTGAAAATGAACCTGTACTCGTATGATGTTGAAAATTTAAATAAACGTTTACCTACTAATCAATTTCGACCGATCAGAAATAGATACCTACGTTTTAACTTTATTTCTTTTATTAAGACAAGTTGACACGTCAGTTCATGTTATCTAGCAATGAACATGTTTTTTTATTCAAATACCTAGGTCATATTTGTATTGGGTAGTATAGTTTAAAATGGATATTACGCTATACAAGAAAGACGCAAATCGATACTCCTTGACGTTAAAGAAGCACACGTAACGCCGAGCATTTCGTTGTCGCGTGCTCAAATATCTATAGCGCTCGTCAATTTTACATCCGAAAACTGTAAAATTTGGCAATAATACTACGGTATATCGAATATTTATGGTTACGCCGGTAAATTGTGGCTCCTAGTCATACCCTCATACCTACAAAATTATTCCAAACTCCTAAAGTTCCAGAAAACTAAAAGAAATCTGTCAAAAAAATATCTAAACGAAAAAAGTTTTGGACAGATAATTGGTTATGTATATTACTAAAACTGGAATAGCGAATGAGTTTTCCACAAGTCTGTAATACTTGCCCAAGTCATTGTGGTTTCGTTTAAGTTATCGCGATGAAGTTCAATTGATTACTTAACAGTTTAAGGGCGCCAAATAGGCGTGCCTTGTTCATTTTGCTAGACGGCCGCGAAACGTTAATATGTACTGATTTGTTTAACACCTTACACAGGCACGCACCAGTGGAAATTAAATGAAAAGGGTAACATTTGTTACCTTATTCGTTACGTAAATTGCACGTCATAATGTAAGTATAAGTGCAGAATATTTCGAGTGCTCAAGGTGCCAGTACAAAACTTGGCTTACCCGGTTCACGTTGGTAGTCTCCATTGTCCCAAAAATAATAATTAATAATTGTTATTAGCAGCAACACAATTATTTGATTGTAAAATTTCTATATCATAATTTCTCCTTCGACGAGGTGATCGCCTATTTCGATATCTCCTTGAAACTATAAAGACAATAAAGAATATTAAGTCTAATTTTAGATAATACTACCTACTGTTGCTCATAAAACGTGTTTTTGTGGATCAATGATTGGCGCATGCTGAGACATGTGAAAAATATTTTTGTGCTAAAATGTTTTGATGAAAATTGCAAATGTAGTGGTGCTCTTACGTTATTATGGTAGGTATTTATAGTGAAATGATTATATTCCTGAAGCATTAGTCTGATGCAGCGCGGATTGCTTTATTAATAAATATGACTCAATTAATAATTTTAATAGGTACCTAGTGTGCCTACCTACGCAGTTTAAAGCTAACCGCAGACACGATATGTCTGTGTGATGTGCACGTGTAACATACATGAACCTTAGTGCTATTCAAAACTACCTTAACGTTCGGTTATCTAACAAAAATACCTACATCGCAATCATCTTCAGGCTCTTCACAAAACTAAGGATATATCTAGGTCCTAATGATAGTTGCTAATGATAAGTACGTAAGTAATAATAAAGTAATTGCCGCCAACCGTACCTACGTGCTCGTATTTATTACAAAACTATTGTTTGGCCCTGAAAACAGTTCACAAATTATCGGCGCACCCATGGGAGCACCCAGTAGAAACTGCCTGACCTTCAAGCCTATCATTAACTACGAGTACCTATGCCTTAGGTACCTACAGAAAATACTGCGTTAATTCATTATCGGAAATGGAAAAAAGGACATAATATTTGTTGTTTCAAATATAATGGTAATTACAAGTATTACAACGTATCTGGACGATTATTCTCAGAAACTTGTAATTAGGGCTTCGTCATTTCTTGAGAATTGTATACACGGGTCTCCTCATTATCGAGACGGCGTGACTACACAGATAGAACTTATCATATCACCTGTTTCCGTTATCGGTAGATAGGTACTCAATATCAATGTAAGCCGTAGAGAAATTATTTAAAGAAGTACCGTCATATATGAAATACGAAAGGTTTGAACACAAGTACCTAGTATCAGTACCTACTTAGATCAATCACAAATTCACAAATGACAAAATAAATACACCTACACTCGTTTACGCCAAAAGAAAGCTTAGCTATGCCATGAGAAACTTTCTTCTTATTACTTTCCTACTAATATCGTATTAACTGGTATAATTAACGTGAACTACATTTTCGGATAATTTATGCATTATTAAAAATGTAGGAATACTATGTTAAACAATTGTGAAGTTCTCTAATATTCTATTACAGAAGGTTCAATCATTTATGAACAATATCGTAGATCGTCTTGGCCTACACTTGTTAGACCAAGACGTCTTAGGAAAATATTCCACAAGATTTATGAGCAATATACAGTGTAGACGGTTAATATAATTTATCTGTTTACGAATATGTTCATTGATCCGGGAGGGAGTACCAACTGTTTTACTCTTTGATCATGACATGGCCACGATTAATAAAAGTTGGCTACAGCGAAATTAGCAATATGACAGTCGTCTACAATGTTTGTTATCACTAGCTATCAAAATACCTACAATGCGGAATTGCGCCCGAGTTGAATGTGAGCAGAAGCACAAGCGTGAAAACACGAACGTCATGAGAAACGCGTGGCGTCAGTGGTCGCCGTGACGCGCTGCCCGGAGAGCTCTGCCAAGTGACTCAGCCTCCGGCCTTTCGATATAAGACGCGCCGATATCTAGCATAACGCAGTTTATATCAAACCTTCGTCTTGTGATTACCTACAGTGCTTACGCGAATGTTTGTCAACGGCGTGGACGCTATCAGTAGGCGATTGGACAACATCAACATAAATTATACAAGTGCGTTTATTTCACATTACTACATTTTTACTATTATACATTTTTACTATTTATTCTTCATCTAAACTTTCGATAGTGGAGTGACTAATATACTTTTTTGAATTCAGCATTTAATTAGTGACAGAATAAAAGGTGTTAGTTAGTATTAGTACCTACAGTTAGCAATAAAAGCACGATTCCTAGAAGTCCAGCGGTATTCGCCGTAATAACCATAATTGAAACATTGCGTAGGACTTTCCTTTTCGAATGACCTGTTAAAATATACGCTTTATCACTCAGATCTAAATAGGTACCTAATTGTTAAGTGAAATATTCTAAATAAAATATATTTCTGTTACAGCAATGCAACCTAAAGCTGAACGGCCGCCGGTGTGTCCGAAGGCGAAGTTGCCTCTACTGCACCTGACGCCATCGGAGAAGAAGGCCGATGGTAGCCCACACCAGGGCTCCAACGACCCCTGGCTTCTCAAGCCCAACCACGACATCCCGCCCACGCCACCCCCGCAAACCGAGCCCATCCAGATGTACCCTGAGCGGACCGGGTAGCTCGCGAAATTGCGAGCATTCTCGATTATGAATATTGATCAAAATATATTTTCATATGGCACGCTGCCATCGCGTCGGAAGACGGACTTTTAAACAAAGTCGTATAAAAATACGCCTAACTCCATTTTATTGAGGAACTGCGTACACGCGTGCGCCGCCGGGACGGGGCTTTGACTGCCGAATCCGGGGTGGACTGTACATCATGTTGCTCTATCGTAATAAGTGGTACCACGACGCGAGATGTCGGTAGAAATTATTGTGATGTTTAATATTTAGAAGACTTATGGCAATTAAAGACAGCAGCTACTAGTGTTCAATTAGGTAGGTAGGTACTTGTTTATAATGCTGTCAGCTAACGCTGCATTGTTAAGTATATTATGACAATAACTGCGATAAATTAAGTATTTAATACACATTTACAATGTATTGTTAATGCAACTAATACTAGCCAAATATCTTGGTTGCCTATTCAAGAGTTGCTACCTAGTAGGTATGTAAGGTAATCTCACTATAAAATAATAAATAAATAAATGTTAACTAGTATCTACACAAAGTTTAATTTATATTTTCGTTTCCTCACTAATAAAATGTACTGGCCAGTTATTACTTGTGTGTGAAAATAAGTCACAGCAGGATTTTTTATTGACGAAAACGTTTATTTCCTTTTATGACTTGGTTTTTGTGAATTCGGGATTTCTTTCTAACCTACTTTCCTGTTTTGACGGGTATAATGTGTGTGTTTTTAAATCTTCGTTATGAATCTATTCTATACTCTGTAGGTATGTTTTAATACACCCATAATTCACATACTAAAACAGTTTAAGTAGGTATCTGATAGGTAGTGACATCACAAACCCATTTAGTAAATGTTGTAATAGGCTTCGATAAAGAACTACGCAAGTTTTATTGAACATAAAAGATTGACATATGTCCTTACTTCTGTAACCAGTTGTATATATGCCTCGAAAGGCCATTATTTTCAACCTAATCACCAGTTATGGCGATAAAAACCAGCATGACGCGGAATCCCGCAGCTATTCATTTCACGAAGCGATGCTCGTGAAATTCGATTGAATTGGTTTCAAGGTTCCCCTAACTGGTCAATTCATTTGTAAAAGATCTAGAAACATTTTTTTATCGTACGTCTTAATAAGTAGCTTTCAAACATGTATTGGATGAAGCGAAAGTGTTATTTTCTAGAATGTATCTATTATTTGGCGTTTTCTTTCAACACCTTACCAAACAATATTAATTGGTACCTACTTAATTGCATGGATCATCTGCCTTTATCGAGAATTAAAAAAATACTACGTGCTTTGCATGAAAACTTTATACAATTCAGAACTACCTACGATTGTTACCGCCGGATTGAAGATGAATGAAAAGCAATGCATTGTACTACAGTGTACACTCAACAAATTGCAACTCTAGGCCACCCTCGAACCATATTGTCACAATGACAAGTATTTAGATATTTATTACAATTTGTGTAAACCGTTAGTTTGACAAAGTTCCCGAGTCTACATTTTACCATTGTCATAGCAAATAGCAATGTACGCTAAACAACAAGCGCAATTATAGATTATACATATGACTTGGGATCAAAACTGTATAAGTATTGCTTAAATATTTAGTCCCTAAAACACTCGAGTATTTAATATCAAAATTATTTCGAAAACGGTTTAAAACAGTTTATTTAAATGCTGCCACATGAATCAGGAAAATAGAGTGAAGACCTTTACGTTTCAACTAATGTTACGGCATAACAAAATTAGCTACATTTGAAACATTGCTTGGCTTATTGCATTGGTACTTTTCCTTCGCGATAATAAAATACCTAGGTACCAGATAAGAAGCTAATAAGGTTTTCCCCGTGTTTTACTGCATTTAATAAGTTAAATTGATATGCTGAGGAAAATTCAATACTTCAAACAGTTTTCATTACAAGGTAAATCCTTTAGAAAAGTGATTTAACGCTTCGATTGTGAAACCCTATAACATCCGAAGGCAAGCCAAATACCTCTACCACGAGTTAACCGCAAGCGACTGAGTGACTTATTTTCAGTGCGTCTCTGTTATATTGGGACACTGGTGAGAGCGAGAGGAATAGACAGTAAATCAACTCATGGGAAGGCTACAGTTTTTGCTTGGGGTGGTTTAAAATAGCACATTGATTACTTAAAAGTAGATTTTTGACCTTTAGTAAATTTAGACTACCTCAGTACGTCGTCTAAAATGGGGATGATCTGATCTGATGGTACCTATATACATCCAGTGAGAAATGGTGAGATACTACGTAAGTAGGTACCTGAGGCATAAATAACGGGTCACGTGTATTATCATTTTATTACCAATATATTTATTCGATATATTTGCTCGTTAATTTTATACCAATTCATTGAACTAGGTAGGAACCGTCTTCCTAACAGGAAAAATGTGTCTGATTGGTTTCACCTTCAATGTTGTCAGTAACACGAGGATAGTTCAGATTAACAAGATGAAAAATCTATGACATTTGTGGATCTATAATGGCAGCGTTAGCTAAAGTAGTGCACTAAGTTGGTTGTTTAGTTGGGGAGTTTTAAAGTGAGGATGCAGCTCGCTCTATGGACGTTTTGAATGTTCCCACATTTAAAAAAATACTTTTTTTGGGACCTAGTAGTCTGGGACGCGTATATCGAAATGTAGGACACAGTACATTGTAGACAGTTCTAAATAATAGATCAGGAAATTCGAAATAGGTCAACGCTCTTTGAGTCAGTCACCCTTCTAACGACCCATAGCAGTGACACTGACTTGTCTAACAACTGAAATAACATCTATTCCATATACCTATTTAGGTGCATATAGTAATACTATCCCGTCGTGTTTAAAAAAGTCTTTTTTACTAATATAATATTATGTTATACTTTATTATAATATTTTTATCATTTAATATGTAAACAAACCTATGTTTGTAAATTTGTCGTAGTGCTAGACTTGAATTTAGATTAAAACGGATTATGGCGTTTACATACCTATTAAATTAGCATCATTAAAAATAGGTACATCCTTATATTTAGATTGTACTTCTCTTGAACACCTAAACACCGCCTACGGCACTATTAAAGCGGTCAATAAATTCAAATTAGTAGCTGCACTTAACTCTATTTTGTCCATCCCCATTTGTTCCAAAAAAGTGGTTAATTGCGTCGTGGGTGTCGCTGCGTGCTATTCGTCAAGTGATCCAATTGCCGGCACTATAGCTCCTATACAGTCGGAGTGCCTGACTCACTAACGAATTTAGCTTCCGCCATGACAGGTCCTCATTTAGTCTCTATCCATATCGTAAAATGCAACATTTTCACGTAACCGCACTTAACTAGATTACCTATTACTTGGTGGTTAATAGGTATTGGTGTACGTAGTATCTACACAGTCATAAGTTTACCATTTACCTACAGAAAATTTGACACAAAATCATGTGTTTAGTAACATACAGCAAGAAGTACTAGTCACGTGTTACTTGTACATTAGATAAGTGCCTACTTACTTCTTTCGAATAAGACGTAATTCTCCTTATCAATGGACAATAACGGTGGATTTAGGATTCTGACGCACCTAGCTCGTTGACTTTAATCCGGCATTGACGTACGGTGGGCTATTAAATATTACTTGCCTTTTCTACAGGTTTTATTGATTGTATAGCTAGGTACTAGTATAATACATACACTTACGATACCGCCGGTAAACCGGTATCGATCAGTACTAAATGAACGTAAATTTCTAGATTGTGGTTTATCTATGTACGCTAAGCTTCTTGGTAATATCCACCTAACCCATGAGGCAATTAATGTCACAATTCTTCAATGAAACTGAACCACACTTTGGTACTAATTTAATGACACAAAGGCTCAAGGGCAGTAATTAAAATACCCTTGTGCATTCGACGGTGCTCTAACCGATGATAAGCGCGTGCTCGATCGATATTTACATAAATTCATCTAATGACTACATTGTTTATGTCAACGTGAGTGATATCGAACGTTATGTACTAGAATGTTCGCTATCATATAGAGAAACAATTGAAGCCTTATCAGTGCCGGTGCAATTTTATTGACACGAGATTTCCACTTACCTGGCAAGTAAGAAGTCACGGTTACTTTAGAGAAATGGAGTAGTTTATGCGAATGATAGTTTAGTGGAGGTCCGCGACCCGTTGTACCACCGGCGAGACTTCGTGTGCCTGATGTGTCGGCCTCTATCGGCGACTGAAGTTACGGGAAGAGTACATAAATGTATAGAGAGGGCACAGCCAAATCTAATGCTGAAGCCACGAAATAATATGTTCTTTAGATATAATGAAATGTAATGAACTGATTTGGTAATAGCTTTCGTATATCTATAACAAAATCTTTCCAATTTTTCAAGATAGGTTAATGAAGACCGGTCCGTTATGAGTAATTGTTACGTTATTAGAACATGAATTAAATTCTTGAAATGAATAACAGTGTGCAGTGCACATACAATTTTTTTATTGTTTTGTTATACTAGAACATGTCTATGAATTCATAACACTTCGCGAGGGTGTGTCCTGCGCCCTGAAAATGGTGCGCGCGCACCATCGAACAAATGCCTTAGAAATACCTATTTGCTTCCTTTCGAGCCCTAAACGTTGTCGGAGTGTATAGCTGTCCTTTTTCATGTAGTATGACATGTGAGAGAGGTTTGATTGTTAACTTTCTAAACGTGATTTAAACTTTCTTTTAAAAACAAAAGAGCAATGACGAAATCCGAAAAGAGGATTTTTATGACTCAGAATGCTACATGAGTCACATTTTATCGTCGTTAGTCGTAAAGGCTTGAAACTGCCGTCAATGGCTCTTGGCTGACGACACGTGTGTCTTCTAAAGAGTCTTTATGAGATGACTCAACTGCGCCGAAGCTGAACTTGACTCTTGAACCACTGCTTTTTGACAGATTTTTTGGAGTATGATTAGCCTCCAGTCATTAATTTCAGTGAGCATTTGAGATGAGTCAAACTTACTTAAATACCAAGCTGTAGGAACTTGAGCTCTTGCTTGACCTTAAGATTTACCTGAAACAACGAAAAAACAATTACGTTAAAATTATATTTAATAAGATAAGAACATTTAAACTTAACGGAAGTCTTACAACTGGCAAAGCAATACAAAGAAGGAAATTAAGCATTTGTAATGAAATGACGCGGTAACGACTAGAATTAGCAAATGCCATTTAAAAATCACCAAAGAAAACGTAAGAGAAACATAGCGAGGGTGATTGAGTTTTGGATACTCGACTCTTCGTTTAGGATATCTAAAAAAAATATAATAATAATAATAACTGAGTTTTTGAAATAACGTCATAGTCCTTTAGTGTACTCGACCTGGAAGGTACTCGTATTCAATTCTACTACTAGAAATAATGCGCGGTATACATTTATCAGATCACTATTGACATAATTATGTTGAAAATCCTCGTTTAGTTTAATTTTGTCGCCTTGAAAGTGGAAAATTTAAAGAATGTTTTCGCAAATGATTAACCTATGCAAAAAAAAATGATTTTGCTTTACAAAATCTTTAATGACTAGTCCTTTTTTGTACATACTTAGGTACCTACCGAGATAGCGGAAAATTTAAGATTGGCAACTTCTTCGTCTATTCCTGTGTAGTTCCACTTCAGATATGAAAAGGATCGCTCCACTTCTTGACATACAGCATATTTCTTATACATATTTCTTGACGTTTGTAGTGTTTTTTTGTTATTTCAGCTTCTCTGATATTAACTAACTATAATTGCTTTTACTGTACTGTAGTTGGGATTTTTGTTCAATACTATTTTTATATTTATAGGTATGTATATGCTTATATGTTATTCGTGTCCCTAAAATGTGACTACATAGGTACCTCTATCTACTATGTATTTCAATTTGAACGCTCGAATCTCAATATCGGGAATCGGCTTGGGACGCAAAATGGAATGGTTAGTTTACATTTTGTTCTGAATTTATCGATTCCGATTATTTTATGTACAAATAATACATTTATTCATATGAACATATTTAAATACCTACTTGGCATAAATTAGAGTAATTACATAAATACAAAAAATAGCTAATTCAATATGTTTTGTGCTTCCCATAATATATTTGTTTAGGTACATAGTTCTCGGCTGTACCCGAAAACCAAGAACATAATAAATATAAGATTTGATTGAAAACACCACATGCAGTCTGAACATTAAATTATTTATAGCTTTCGTGCACAACAATGTTTTTAAAGCATTGAAAGAAAAGTTTATTTCCCTGCTGAAGCTTGAGCGTTTTCGAAATCATTATTCCAATCAATTAATACTAACTACTTTGCGTCTGTTGAATTCAATTAGTCAAAACGGTACTCCGTAAACATTTATTTTAGCCAAGACAAGCCATCGCCAAACGTCGTTGAACTTTTTCAAAACGCATTAATTCAGTTTTGTTACTGAAATGTCCTTGAATGTTACGAGCGAAGGCACCAGGAAACGGTTGCTTGCGTGCCGTTTGCAATTCGCGATGTATGGCTACCCTTCCTGAAAATCTGAATTTTCCCGTTTACCGAATTGTGTAAACACTTAGGAAATAATAGTCACCGTCAATAGACACAAAACAATATTTTTCATAAAAACTAAATTATTTTTACGTGAAGCATTATTTTTATTGCAGGTACATTTAACTTTTTTTATCTACCTAGTACCTACCTCAAATAACGAACATTTTCGATTCCAATAAGATAAATAAGTTTGTCGAATTATTTTTCCGTAGTCAACTAACGCTATATAATCTCACTAAGTCTATCTGTCTGTCTGTCCGTTCGCCCACAGATAATCTCAGTGACCGTTAGCAGTAGAAAGCTGAACGGTACCAATATATACACAAATCAAAGTGGTGAAATAAAATGTGGTAATAAATGTTTTTTTAAGATTCAATATTTTATTTTAACTCTAAAACGGGAACAAATACACATATTATGTTATATTTCAAATCAAACTACACGGAAACAAGGCTTGGCACGTGATTGCTGTGACAGTATGTTACCGCAGACTTCCCGTCTTTTACTAACTATGTTAATAAATGAGGGACGGATAGTCTATATCGCCGTGACATACTGTCGCTTAATGTTTAATATTTGTAATTTAATTGACGTTGATTTATTATTTTTTGACATGTAAAATTTTGATTTTATGAATAAATGAATATGAATAATCATCTGCTAATCCTACTGACGTGCATATATTCGTGCGTTACTCACATCATCTTCTGCAAAACATGCCCAGATACATGCACGAACCGCGTGTCCTCAGTCAGTTGTTACCCCACACAAACAGCATGTTTAGTTACGATATTTTTCCAGATTCACTTTTGCGAAAGCTAGACAGACTTGGTATTAATACGCGGTGCGTATCGAGCAGCACGGTCTTCTAGCCGCTGTTACCCCACACAAACAGCATGTTACCTACGATATTATTCCTGATTAACTTTCGCGAAACCTATGCCGGCCGCATGCACGGACCGCGTGTTTTCTAGCCACTGTTACCCCACACAAATGACAAGTTACCTACAATATTATCCCCGATTACTTTCCGCGAGAGCTAGCCAGACTTGGTGCTAATACACGGCGTGTGCCGGTCCGCATGCACGGACCGCGAGTTTTTTGGCCGCTGTTGCCCCAGACAAACAGCATATTACCTACGATATTTTCCCAGATTAACTTTCCCGAGGGCTAGCCACACCGGCCGCTAATGCACGGTGCGTGCCGGCCGCATGCACGGACCGCGTGTTTTTTAGCCGCTGTTGCCCCAGACAAACAGCATATTACCTACGATATTTTCCCAGATTAACTTTCCCCAGGGCTGGCCACACCGGCCGCTAATGCACGGTGCGTGTCGGCCCATGCACGACCCGCGTGGCCTCTCGCTGCCGTGACGCGCTGCCATCCCAACACGCAAATACGCAGAAAGCTTTTGTTTTGCCTAGCTTTGTGTATAAGTTCATATAAGGATAGATTCATGCAAGGACAAGAGCTCGACGCATAAAATGAATTCATTTGAAAATAATTTTAGTTATGATTGCATTAGGTAGAGACAGTTAAGTAAATAGCTACTTTCAAATAGCTATTTTATGTCTTACTCATTTTCATATAATAATTAACGGTCGAAAAGAGTATTTTTATCCAAATGTTTTTACAGTCTCTGCAACTACCTGTACGGGATAATTACATTTAGTTTCGTTCATATTTGACCAAGCCCTTTATTTGCCGAACATGTAAAGCCTTCATTCCTCCGAATAACTTAAGAGTTTAGGGAAAATAATAATGCATTATTATACGTATAAATACATTAAACAATCAGAAAAGTTATTTTTTACTCAGTTAAGGTAACACGCAGGACTTGAAATACGTAGGTTGCCCTGAAAGTTTCGGGAATCGGAAAAAATACGCATTTTAATGAAATAAAAGTACTTTTATTGTTTTTCAAAGTATTCTCCTTTGTGTTTAATACACTTTTTCATTTTCTGAAACCAGTTTTTAAAACAGTTATTGAAGTCTGAAGTGGGGGTTGACAAAATGGCCATTTTATAAGCGTCGACTGCTTCTCCTCGGTCTGAAAACGCTGACCACGCAACCGATTCTTTATTTTCGGGAAAGTAAAAAAAATCGTTGGGACTTAGGTCGGGGCTGTACGGAGGATGGTCCAGTAATTCGACGTTTTCGCCCTTCAGATAGTTGTCTGTTTTCTGAGCGGTGTGAGGGCTGGCATTATCATGGTGTAGTATAATACGGCGGTTAGGGTTAGTTTTTCGCAGTTCAGCAAAAACAATCGGTAAACAAACGCCTATATACCAATCGGCATTGACAGTTCTTCGATCTTCAAGAGCGATAGTCGCCACGTGACCCGATTTGGAGACAAACGTGGCTATCATTTTTTTGATCGTGCTGCGAGAACGAACAACTTTTGTCGGCTTCGGTTCGTCTTCGTAAACCCAAACTCGAGACTGGTTTTTCGATTCAGGCTCATATGCGTAAATCCATGATTCGTCACCTGACACAATACTAAAAACGGCATTTGAGCTTCCTCCATTAAATCTTTTTAAAGTTTTGCGGCACCAATTGACACGTACCGTTTTCTGGTCGTCAGATAACAAGTGAGGAATCCACCGGGAAAATAACTTCCGCACGCCCAACTCTTGTTGTAAAATAACTTGTACCTGACTCATTCCAATGCCTAAAGTCTCCTGAATCTCCCGATATGTAACATGCCTATCTTCCTTTATCAGTTGGCGAACAACATCGATGTTTTGATCGGTAACGGCCGTTTTCGGTCGACCCTCACGTACGTCATCCGCAAGGGACACACGGCTACGTTGGAATTCCGAATACCACCTGTATATGATCGTCTTTGAAGGTGCTTCACTACTAAAAGCAATAGTTAATCGGTCTCCACATTGTTGTTGTGTTAATCCACTTTTAAAGTCATAATAAATCATTGCTCTAAAACTTTCGCGGGACAGCTCCATTTTCACCAGCGACTCAACGACTTTAAAAAACAATTGAAAATCGGACATTGTTTTTTTTTTCTAAGTGGCCAGTGTTTTCGAATAATGAGACTATGCTTGTAAGAAAGAGGTATAACACATGTCAAATATACGTTCCTAAGTATTAAATTCCCGAAATTTTCAGGGCATCCTACGTAATGGATAAAAAACAACACTGACAGATTCCATTTTTTTATTAACTTAAGCCTCTATTTTATGCCATTTTGTCTCATTATAATTCGCTCTAATAATGTAATGCAAAACAATAAGCTTCGTGAAAATTCCCAAAAGCTAGGGTGCACTAATCGTCACATATGAATACTTAGAGGGTAACTCTACCTACCATTTTATAAAGGTACCTGTTTCTTTTTTATTATTTTGACAATATTTTTTAAAGTTCAAAGCAAGTTCAAACTTATTGTAGCACATGTTAGCTCGGTCCACAAATAAATTTGATGACAATGAGTTTCGTTGAAACTTTGTTTGACAATAATGTTTGCTTCACGCGTAGAGTAATTTTAAAGTTAATTGATTCAATTCATCTAAATTTTTCAACAAAAATTCTGTGGGAAAACCAGGTTAATAAAATTTAAGTTATTTATAATATAATATTCCAATTTTATTTTATATTCATAAAATACATAAAGTAAAAATATAATATATACCAACATATATTAGAAGCTTGGCTAAACGAAAGTAAGTACCTACCGTCGGGTTGGCTTTAAAAATTTGTAAACGATGTAGATCTATTTACTCGTTTATGTAGGACATACAGTATACACATAGCAAATTAATATCAGTAATATTTTTATCAGTTTAATATTTTTAATCGTTTTAGCTAGAGATTGCAAATGTTGACTTCCCAAGAATGCCAAAACGAGAGTTGACAAAGTAATCCTAATATTTCATTATAAAACGCGTCAAAATTCAAAACAATACAAAATTCCCAGGTTAGCTCAGTTTTGGAGCATACTGTTGAGTTCGAAAACGTAAATTAAACAGACTACCTACGCCATCTACGCTTTTCAGAAAACATCAAGGTAACTTGTTAGGTAGTTATGAACTACAAAATACTATGAACACCTATGTGGTAACGCCATCTGTGCAATCACAGGGAAACTACGTATATTGCCTACTGTTTTTCCCGCAGTGGCGCTGGTAGGAGGGTTTTCATTGAATATGTAACTAAAGTTTTCCTGTCTTAGTAATGTTATTATACTCGAAAAGATGGCGCTGTAAGCAAAATTGCACACACATCAATAAAAATATTGTTTCATATATGATAGCTAATTTTTAAGATATAATGATACATATTCATCTAATACCTAATTTAATAATTTTTTTTTAAATACTTAGTAATAATATTTAGTTCGATATAAGTACTCCTAAGTTCTCCGTAGTAAGTTTACGTAGATACCTACCAATAACCTGAAGAAGGTACAAAATGATTCGGAAAACATTTCTGGGTGACACAGAACTCATACTTACGTCCGGAGTAAGAATAGGTAAGGTAAAAGAAACTAAGGTGTACATGGTGTTCTTACACCACTGTTACTTAAAACCATGTGGTTTGGAGTAAAGCCCTGCATTACTTTCGAACATTATATTTTAGAAAATAAAAAAAAATAACTATTATAACCCATAATAGTTATTTATTTTACAAGAGAGCAAAGTTGTTATTTACCCCTCGTACTAATGCTGAAACCCGACCCAGCGATATATTCCTAAGTATCAATATTCTAAAGAAACTTGAGACTTGGAAAGGTTTCAAGGTTCGAGGATTTCTAAACATAATAAAAAAAACTTTTTTTTCTCAAACTTGCTACGGAATGTTGATGTTACTTACTTTAAATTAAGCCCGGAAATACTATGTACCCGGTGTCATATGCAAAGATGATATGTAAAGAGATTTCATGTATTTATTTCACACCTAGGACTGCAAACAAACTGTCTTTTGTTTTGAAACGTCAAATTGTGACACTTGGGTCTTGACATTCAGCCACAGAAAAAAAAATAACCTAAGAACTAATGTCTATACCAACAGGTAAAAGGACACCTCAAACAGATTAAAAAAAAAGTTAGGCGCGAATGTTTTTTTTTATTGTTGTACGATACTGTACTATTGGTTTATTTACAAATCAAATAGTACGGTTCGGCGAAATCAGTTCGTTTTATTTCATGGCAAGTTTGAGAAAAGCACTATACAAATCTCGGCGAGAAACAGGGTTACAGGCCGCGTATTCCTATCTGGCCTCAGTTCCTTCGGCCAGATATATCTACTTGGCCTGTAACCCTTCGTTTCCCGTCCTCTATAGTAATGTACTATTACTTTGCGCTTATAAAGAGATAAACAGGAAAAAAGTAGGCTTTCCAGCTAGTGTGGCGATAATAAAATAGTATTCCGAAAATAGCATTACACAGTAGGTTACATTGTACTCTCATCGTATAATATTCATTCCGTTACTTACCGACTGAGGCAAAGTGTGGTAAAGCAATAGAAAGCCGAGAACATTTAAGAGTGCTCACAACCCCTAGTAACATACCCCCAGTTGTACTAAAAAGCACCCTTGCCGACCTAACGAGCGGCAGGGACAGTACGCGATTATTCCAAATTATTTGAATCAGTTCACCGAAGAACAAGGTAGGTAGAGCTTGCTAAAATACTTTTTCCTATTGTTCCCGATTAAATGGGTTGTTGATGATTGCTACGTTTAAGTCATTATTTTTGTGCTCGGGTTAAAGTTGAATAAAATAAAATTAATAAAAACAATAAAATCGGACCCTTTTAGAGACAATCAGATACTTACGTTAGATATAGCCATATAGAGGATGGGAAACGAAAGGTTACAGGCCAAGTAGTTAGAAGGAAAGGAACTGAGGTCAGATAGAGATACGCGGCCTGGAACCTTATAATGAAATAAAAATCGAAAGTGATTTTCACGGGACACAAACAAATAAGTCAAAGAACGAAACGAATCTATGTACAAAGTAGGTAGGAATAAAACAGCTTTTACGTATTTTTTTTGGTTAAATGCCAAGATGTTCTGTCGCTTTACAAGTTACTTCCGGTATTTAACTTTTTAAAGCAAGTTCCTTCCGGTACTTTGCAGTCTTAGGACTGCAAAGTAAACTGAAGTGAATGAAATTCCTTTACAAATATCAAGTTCAATCATCGGACCAGACAAATGGTAATTCAGGGTTTAATTTACGTACGTAATATCAACATTTCATTGCAAGTTTGAGAAAACATTGTTTTCTACCGGGTGTTTCACCAGCCACTGAAAACCTCAGTCGACCCATAGATATGTCATTCTGAGGAACTTTTACTGTCGGACCAACCCTGAAAATCCTGAAATAATAAAATATCACTAGCATTATTTAGGATAGTACAATGGTAAAAGTTGATTCTAGCATATGTATTTTTGAAAATTAAACATATTTTGAATAGGTACTTACAAGGTTTATTTACATTGTTTGTAACTTCTGAATATGGACGGCGACTTTGTACGAGACTAGTTATAGAAAGCTATATCTTTAAAATTTGATATGTTGTCCGTCTGACCGTCATGAACTTGTTAAATGACGCTTCTTTCACCTAACTGATGTATCACTTCTTTTAGTTTTTAAGAACTAAAACTGTATGTTTGTTTATCCTATCATTTTACTCTCCAGCTCAGTTACTTTAAGGTTAGCTGGAAGAGATCCCTTAGGTATATAAGTTCGCCTTTGTATTCATATTTTTACAATTATGTCGAAATTGATATATTAATGTACAATAAAGTGCTTACTACTACTACTAATGTTCTTTATAATTATCTACCTAAGCCATTACATATTATACTTCCATAAAAACTACATGAACATAGCATATAAAACCAGATCAGCCTTAGGATGGCGTCATGATAGAAACCTTACATCACTTACATCATCGGCAAAATTACATACTGTTTAGTTTACCCAATCGCATGGGTCATCGCCGACGCAACGACCGCAAAAACATTCTGGCACATATTTAATCTAATATTCTGTCCTTAAAGATTAGATAAAAAGTAAATGCATCCGCCGTGCCGTAAAGATAAAGGCATTGATGCAAGCGTTATCATGACGGTTTATGTATTAGTTTATTACCAGAAGGGCTCCTGATAATCCCGGATCAACTGAACTACTTAACTCCAAAAAGTAGGCTGTACTACGACTAGCGTCTTACGACACTAAAACCTTGTATGTGTAATTCAGACTTAATAATTATGAGGTGAGTTTCCAGTTCTTTGAACATTGTTGTTTTTTATACCAAAATGTCAACAAATATGTACAGTAAAAATATAGTTTCTCATCAACATCATACCTAAATGATAACTGTGGTATGTTATGCTAGAACTCATAAAATACCTAGGTACTGACTTAAATTAGAAATAAATCCCGCTTGCAAAACTTAATTTAAACAACCTTAAAACGACCGCCAGGCCTCAGCTAGATTGCTAATATTCACATATGCCGTCATTATTGGCAGGTAGAGACGGTAGAGCAGCAACATGAATAATTAGAATGCAATGGCAATAAGCTATCCGAATTTGAATCCTGATCCAACAAGCTTCTTACAATTAAAAAAAAAGAAAATTAGAGCAGGGGCACCAAATTTATGATTCTGCATGTTGCATTTCGATAGATATACGTCATACTCGTATCGTAATACGTTTATCAATTTATAAAATTATTTATATTTTTAAATGTGGGTTGGTCTTTAAAAAAATAAAATGTGTACACAATACATAATAATACTCGTACCTACCTACGTATAACAAATGAAGTAAGATTACCTCCGTACAGTGACCAAAAACTGTCCTTGTCTAGCCTAGGCCGCATCACAAACAACTTACGCAATGTATGTACATACCTGCCTACCTCTGAAACATGTAACGCCTTACAAGTATGAACGAAACCAATGCTGCAATGTGCTAAAACCTATACGCTAGCTCTCACACGCTAAATTAGACAATTAGACGCTAAATTAGAGAATTAGGTAGGTATACGACGGCGACGGTTTTATGAAACTCGCATTTGTATTGGGACTAATAGACTGATATGATTAATAAAAAAAACCGGCCAAGAGCATATATCGGGCCATGCTCATTGTAGGGTTCCGTAGTTATCCAAAAACAGCTGAGCCGAATATGTTTCACATAGTTTTACTTTAAAGTATTCTATAAGCCCACTATTTCGCTATTCATGATTTTTTTTTCATATTTTTTGTACCAACGAATCAAAAATGAGAGGGGCGAGGACACATTTTTTTTTCTTCTGGAGCGATTATCTCCGAAAATATTGTCTTTAGAAGACTACGACTACTATCTTTTAAGATCCTTATTATTTTTAAGAGACCTATTCAATGATACCCCACACTATAGGATTACAGCACATAAAACAATCATCCCCGCTTCACCAGTTGAGGTACCCAAAAAAAATGGTATAATTTTTATTCTACCACTTTGTTGGCATGATTAATATGTATACCTGTACCAAATTGCAGATTTCTAGTACTAACGGCCACTGAGCTATGCTGCGGATAGACGGACAGATGGACAGACGGACATGGCGAAACTGTAAGGGTTCCGTTTTTGTCATTTTGGCTACGAAACCTTAAAAAGTAGAATTAGTAGCTGGTGGTAGGACCTTGAGCAGGGTGCGCCTGGATAGCTTAGAAGACCACCGTCTTACCCATTAAATACTAACTAAATAGCAGTGTTCGCACTGCTGTGTTTCAGTTTGGGGTTAAGATAGCCGGTGTAATTACTGGCATAGATAGAGGCAATCCATCTAAGTCCTCAGGGTATGCCTACCCTATGCCTGCGCTGCCGCGCATAGGCGATTTTTTTGTCACTATGTCCATGGGCCTCAGTTCCTGCTTTCCATCAGGTGGGCTAAGAGCTCAGTTGTCTACCCTCGTCATATAAAAAAAGAATGCCTATTTATTTATTTAGTTAATGTTACACTTAGGTTACATACAGTTAACTACAAATAAGCGCCGTGAAACCCTAACCTCGGGTCCTAGGTCTACCAAATCTTAATAATACAATAAAATAACTCTTCATTACACCTCAAAAACAAATACACAACAAATAATAAAAGTACATGTTTGAAAAAGGTAAACAAAAGGCGGGCGTTATCGCTAAAAAGCGATATTTTCCGGACTACCTTTGGGTAGATGAGAAAAGAAAGTAAAAGTTGTAAGTAATGCAAAAACTGAGAAAGGTATGATGTGATGCTAAGGAATATAGAAATAAATAAATAAATGTAAACGAGTAAGTACATAGATTATAAAATTTACATAGGTTATACTCATAATGAAATAATAAAAAATAATTATTTTGAGTTAAGCAATGAAAGAAAAAAATTAAAATAAAGAATAGGGAATTAAGGAATTTTTTTTTTTAGAGATACCTACTATTATGAATTATGCTCTTGGTGTTTCAGTGGATCTCTGCATATTATTTTATTTCGTTCTTCCATGACATTTTCATCATTTAAAAACCTAACACAACCTCCGAAAATGGACACCTTTGCAACATCGTATCTACACTTATGGTGTTTGATAATTAAATGGTAACTCGTAATAACTCACTCGAAAATATCCATTTTGCTTTAGAAATGAGTTCAAACTAACGATAAGAACGCTAATTTAATTAAAAACATTGAAACCGTTTCTGACATTTCTGTAAAAAAAAAAAAGATTTCGACGAATTGTAAACCTCCTCCTTTTTGAAGTCGGTTAAAAATAAGATACTAAATACTTGCAAGAATTGCTATTAGAAATATTTAAGTAGAGCAAAGTATTCAAACACTGGCATTTTGTTTAGACATGTCATTTTTAACCGACTTCAAAAAAGGAGGAGGTTCTCAATTCGACTGAATTTTTTTTTTTTTGTTGTATGTATGTTACCTGATATCTCCGAGAATAGTGAACCGATTTTAAAATTTCTTTTTGTGATCGAACGTGTATTACCCCGAGATGGTCCCGTTGGCACCAAGTTGCGGTCTGATGATGGGATCTTGGAGAAATCGAGGGATCTCTTCAATTGTTATAGGTACATGTATGGCGCTTTTGGTAATTTTCATTCATTTACAAGAATTTGCATTCAGAAAGTAGGATTTAAGGAAACCAATGATGGAAACAAATCGGGAATCTTGGAGAAACTGGTTGAAGTCGGTTTTTAGGGTTCCGTAGCCAAAATGGCAAAAACGGAACCCTTATAGATTCGTCATGTCCGTCTGTCCGTCTGTCCGTCTGTCACAGCCAATTTACTCGGAAACTATAAATGCTACAGTAACGAAATTTGGTAAGGATATGTGTTGTATAAACCGCTACAGGAATATGATACTAAATTGTAAAAAAAACCATTGGGGTGGGGGCCCTCCATACATGTAACTGAGGGATAGAATTTTTTTTTTAGTTGTACATAAGCGTGTGGGGTATTAATAGAAAGGTCTTTGAAAATGATATGAAGGGTTATACATCACATTTTTATTTAAGCAAATCGTTTCCGAGATATCAGGTCTCAAAGTCTGAAAAATGTGTCCCCCCCCCCTCTATTTTTTAAACTACGCGATATAAAATTCTGAAAAAAATATATGTTATGCACATTAATAAACTCTATCAGCGATTTTTGGTTTGATAAAATTATCTCCTATAGTTTTTGAGGTAGGTTGATTTAACTGTATTTTTTTAATAATAAATTGATAATGGTACGGAACCCTTTGCGCGCGAGTCCGACTCGCACTTGGCCGGTTTTTTTAAATTTTTAATTTGGTGATTATTATATTTAGTAAACTTGTTTCAAAATATCAAATATATCCTAGAAACCCAGACAGACAAATAAGTAAATGACTAATTCTGTGGCGGCAAGGTAAGCAATCGTCGTTGTTTTAATTGTAAGTCGCGACGCGCACGCAATTCGCCCGCCACTAAACTGTACCAATCGTAGCGATAATATCTACAAACAGTCGCAATTTTGCTCCGTGGGCGAAGTTTATTGCCTTAATTTAAATCCAATTGTTACAAAAAAGGCTAAACCGTATTTTTGAGACATCCTATCTTTAAAGGAATCCTTTGCTTGTGTGCTCAGACCTCAGACATGCTCAATTAGGTCTCCGCCTACATCACTGTCTTTACATTCGTCTAATTTAAATAACATTGAAAAATCCAAAAGAACAAAAATCATTTGATAAAATTGCAGTTTTCAGTCGCAACTCAAGAAATAAATGTATAGAACTGTAATTTGTGTTTACTTACTTTTGTGGCGTGGGACGCCAAACTCGTCCGGCAATTTAACAATCGCTAGAGATGTCACTATGCGAGAATTAACCCCTGATGTGGGATAAGAGACATTAGCTTTAATAGGTATGCGTATTCTACTAACAATAAATAGATTCCAAGAAGATAGTGAGGTAATCGTGGCTGGATATGTTATTTGTCACAAAGGCCATCGATGTAAATTAGAACTAATTTACACTATTACAAATAATTTCTAGACGTTGAATTGTCGCAACAAGTAATATTTTAAGCAAGTACCTATAAATAAATCCATATATGCGAATGCATATTCTATTTACATGGGTAGGTAGGTACCTATATTTTTTGCAGTCGGCGCCAAAATGTTAATTTATTTACTCTCTATTACGTTACTCTATTATGATTTACCTGCTTGCAATTTAGAAAAAACACTTTCTGGCTATTCAACATCAAGAATCCTTTGTTAAAAAGGTAGCTGGTATCTTCGAGCTACTATTGTTCGATTTACAGTTCATTAATCAGCATGATTTTAAGATGAATTAAAAAGACGTAAGAGAGTCTGGAAGCTTATATTGATAGGCCTCTGTAACTAAACCACATCGTCATTGTGCGAAGTTTCGGTATCCCGGCGCACCCATATCGGCCGTAACCTAATAATTTAATAAACTGTTTTTAATGACTTGGGGCTTGGAACGTGGGTTAAAATATAGCAAATCACTTATGTTTTTATCGAAACAACCGTGCCTAATTTATATATGTACTTAAAATACAATAAATTACAAGCATAAAGAAGATTAATATTCTACTCATATGAAATGTAGGTATTTGAAGCTCTATTTAACTGGATTCACGCCGATGTAACAGGGGCTGTGACATGCACTAATTGAAAGTCTGATATGCATCTATCACATCATCACATAATTTCATGTTGAGTTGAGTGGACATATCAGAATTGTGCGGATCTTTCAATCTTAACATAGACCAGTTAAATGATGGATGGCATGCGCGTCCTATCTTGTTTTCTATACAGTTGTAAATTACATAGTGCCCTAAAATAACGTAACTGACGTCCCGAACCGCTTCCCATTTACAAGCCCGCTTTGCCAACTAGCGGATACTCCATATTAGATACCTAAATCCCATCTAACATAGCGGGCTTTGTAGTTGCAGGTGAACATGAAACTTCTATCAAAAATGTTCTTTGTGATACGTAGCTAATGTAATTACCCTGAATCACAGTGGTATATTCATGTAACTGTAATGAAATGAAGTGACCATGATAATTTGCTTATGATCCTAGTGTAAGTTTTACGTTATAATATCTACATGAATAAGTATCATTTTGATATCTAGATACCTATAAATACAAATTAAACACGCGAGAAATTGGTGACTTACATTACACTCTTGCATGGAAGTACTTACAAGTTTATATTTAGAGAAAACCATTTTACGAAATCAACGAATTTCAACGAATTACGTTTTGTATAATGAACGAATTTCGTAGAGTGGGGATAGAAGGAGCATTCGCTCGTTTGGTGTAAATCCACCTTTATAAAATATCGTACGGGTTAGCCCACATTATGCAACTACGTACATACCTACAGCCAAACACTCATGGAATATTCAATCGACCTTAATGAAGCGCTGCAGTTAGGGCCAGTGGCCCAATCGGCTACAAATTAACAAATTAGATTAATGACACAATCTACATTCCGGCTTTAACATTTAGCCTCAAGAAGACACTGTATTACGTTGTAGCGCGATTTCAACTCATGAGTAGTCTGTCTGTGCTTTGTTTCATTCATCTGTTTACTAATGCTAAGATTAAATTAAATGAGTTAATCATGCATACAGTCCGGTACTAAAGTTGTGATTTTACTATGACATACTCGATTAGGTACTTGCATACCTACATTATTTTATTACCTACAATTAAGCATCGATGTATCCAACATTAATGCGTACCTTTAGTTTAATTTTCCTAGGAAACGTAGTTCAGTATCCTTAGTCACCTACTCAGAAAACTAAAGATAAAACAAGGTACATACATGTACAATGTACAAAGTACATATAGAGTTGTGTTAAAACACGACCATTTGAAACATTTATTTATTGAATCTTTATTGCACAAAAGAAAACCTTAATGTACAAAAGGCGAACTTAATGCCAAAAGGCATTCTCTACCAGTCAACCTTAAGGCAAAGCAGAGAAGTTGTGGGCGGTGCTATATAAATTATATATAAACATAGCCTTAATGTGTTACGATGTAACGAATAAGTTTATAGGGGCCTGTTTTAACGTTTCACAAAAATCCTAGCAAGCATAGTAACAGCTATAATATATCATATAAGTTGATGCATTGAAATGTTGCTGAAAGACAACAATACGTCGCGAGCTCAACGTTTGAAATCTGAAACAATGTACCTTCTCGTCAGGGTTGACGCAGTGAATGAAATAAATATTCCATTTCATTAAAATATTTCCGTTCTTTATAACTGAGACATTATTTTACTGACAAAAACGCTAAATAAAAATAAAAATATTATTTTAATCAATTGTGGCAATGTTAAGTTCATTAACCCATTATAGCCTGAATTTTTTCACGTTTCAGGATTTTGGAAAATATTCTAGAATATTGTTTCTTAGGTCTATGCCTATAGATGATATGAAGCTTTATATTTTTTTTACTTTTCCATACAAAACACTAGGTCATAATGGGTTAATATGTACCTGTAGCCAAAAGATATCTCAGAACGCATAATAACTGTAAGCGAGAAAGGGGAACCAAAAATCTTATCTATTTTTTTTCATAGTAGGTAAGTACTTTTCTTGTCATGTCAATATCACCCAATAATATTCCAAATCATAAAGGCATATCGTCTTAGCTAGCACAAGACCCCCATACTTTTTAAAATAAATGTTTTGTTTATTTCAAGTTTAGGAACTTACTTCTTTGAAGCATATATATTATCGCCGGTTTAAAGGCAGAACCAACTATTTCGGTAAAACTTGTTTTAACAAATAGTGTTTTATATCATTGGCATAAAATACGATTTGTCAACACCAACTTAAAGGAAATAGTTGGTTCTGCCTTTAACCCGACGATATGCGTCCAACAGTACGATCAATAAAAAATAAGTTAAAAAGATAACCAACTATACATAAAATACATTTTAGTACCTAAAATACGGTGTGCATTTATGATTTATGACAGCCCTAGCGACCGAGACCGGCCGGCAGCGCTAAGGGCAAAGACACCACATTATCGCTCTAACGAGAGTAAGTGAGTTTAATTGTGTTTATGGCATTAACATAACACAATAGGCGCAGTCGTCATGTCGGTCGCCATTGTTACTGGGATTTAGCCTAAAGAACTGTGTACTTACGCTATATACACTACTTACTTACGTTAAGTAAACGTTACTATAAACATTTTCTTATTAGGTCTTTCTCGTTTCGCAAAAAAAATTCTCTTTATATCACATTGGTCACAATTAGCACATAAATGTTTCATATGGTTTTGTATGGAGAATTTTGTCAAAAGTCTATTTTCATACAATGAATTTTGTGTATAATTTCCTGATGTCAAAATCAAAATAAACCAAATTTTTCCAGTAATATTAGACACTTCTAAGGCGTGTTTTGCATATCTCTATATCGTTAAACAAGGTACTATCATACAGTTAAATCTATTCCAAACTAAACTTATGAACCGGCAGCATATGGCAAGAGTTGTTTAAAAGCTTATTATTGAATATTACTTTAAAAAATCTGTAACGGCGCTTTATTTGCAGACATTAACATTTTCATATCTATGAATTACTTAATGGTAATTATCTCGCTATCAATCTGCGGAGGAATGTAAAATAGCCCATAAAGTATCTACTTAATAATAAGCTGATTTTATGATCCCCTACCTATTCTGGTTGTTGCTTTTTTATCAAAGTTTATTAATCACTATTGTTTGCTTTCTTATCAGGCCCATGCAGTGGGAATTTGTGAATCGTACACTCGAAACCAAAGCGTTTCATTGTATTCTAAAATAAAAACAGTGGGAAAGTGCGTGTGAAAGGAACTTCTTCAGAACTGAACTACAAATGAGCTAGTGCACTTTGAGTACAGTTAACGTCTTGCGTATGAAGTACTCAGTCAATGGTTCCAATACGAGTATAGCCTACTTTGCGGAGAAAGAGAATAACGAAACCGTAAGCTAATCCTTAAATTGCTGAATTAAAAAAACCGGCATCTTAGCCACCTCCCCATTGTGGACAGTAAAAAAACCGTCTTAGATAAATACAAAAGTAGGTCTAAAAATAAGTGCATTATTAGATAGGTATACTGTCAAGTTAAGGGCCATTTACTATAAATGATACTAGTCATTTGAAACTAGAGAATCTGTGTCAAAACATTCAAACAAGACAGATCTTGAATCAAACCCAAAATCGACAAAATATGAACTAAGACTGTGACCTGTGACGTCCAATAATGGAAATATCCGCTAATTTTGCATAATTAATAAATCAAATTCGTGTTATTTATTAACTCTAATAAAACTCAGTGTTTATCATGTTAACACATATTTTTGCAAAACAACGTTTAAGTAAATTGCCTTACATTATACTCCAATATCGCAATTCATCGAAGTCATGGTATGCCCAAAGAAGAAGAATAGTTGCCTCTCACAATTTTTCATTTTTTAATTGTACGATGGAGAAATTATGGAAAACCTACCTCTGTTTAGACTGGAGGTTGATAATGATAATATTTACTCATAATTTTATTTGCAGCCAAATAATGACTAACACCATTGTAATAGATCTATATTAATATATACCTAGATAATTATATAGCGGATTCAGCTAGGCAGAGTTTTTAGATAGGTATTTTTTATAGGTCATTGTTAATATTTTTATTTTTATTAGTATAATATTTTATTTTAATCCTAGTTTAGTTTCTAATCAATTTATTTGTTGATATTAACAATTGTAATTAATTATTTTTATTTAGGTATGCACCAGTCATCACGGACTTGAGCCTTGTAGAAGTTGTAGAAATACTAAGATTACGTATGTTTTAGTGTGTGTAAGTTTATGTGAAAACCATGTATGGTTTAACGCTGTTGCGTTTTCTACTTCATCTGAATTACTAATTTCAGTTTTAAACGTATCTAATTATGTAATAAGCAAACAATAATGTATGTATGATAGAATCATTAATGCGTAACAAATTACAGTGAAATGGCAGTAATCAGTTGTAATTACGCGACTCAGTAATCGTCGGGCACGGGAGACCTACGCCAATATTCCAATACTAGGCATTTAAGGCCAGTATTCGTATGGTCTCCGACTAAAAGTATTTTGTACTATTTTCTAGGACACCCTATAGTGGTTTTTTCTATAACAAATGGTAAGCGTGGAATGTCGAGGCTAGACTTGGCGCGCGCTGTGTCAGGCACGGGATTCTTTCCGCGACCTGCAGTGTCGCGACTGATACCCTTTGTTACCACTGGTAATTAGCAAGCAATATTTATGCTAATTCATTAAAAAAATAATGGCTTTGATTAGACGGAGCACGAACTGGTGTGAATGGGAGATATTTTAACCAATTTCAATTTTGTAGGTATAATTCATTATCATCATTCTCATATCGTTTGTCTCTCTATTGTTTGATAAGAAATGTCTTCTTCAAAGACTTAAATAAAGAAGATTTTGCATCATATTACTGACTTGACATTAGCACGAATTTTTTTTTTATTGTAACTGAAAAGAGAACATAAATAAATATTATAACAATTAACAATAGAATAGATAGGTGCTCACCATAGATAGACGAGTGAGCTCTACCTATTCCCCGCGGAGAAAATTGTACTCGAGCATGATAATGACAGTCGACTTTTTATGGAAAATCCATACATATTATTACATATACATTGTCCTATTTCATTACTCTTGAGTGTAAACATATCACTACATACTTGTATATAATATATGTAGAGCAAATTAGTATGCAAAGGCACAAACTTTTTGCTAGCGGGCCCCAGTAGGTTACCCAGGTGCAACGAGCGAGCGGGTGCGATCATGACCATGAACAGAGGTACTCATACACTAACCTTATTACAATGCCATAAGGTGAAAAAGCGTATACATGTTTATGACCGTGATACCAGCGCGGGTGCTATTTAGTTTTGATGAGTAAATCACCGGGGCTGAAGTAGGGCGCCCGCTCGGGATAAAGATAACTCGGGGCAATGTCAATACTAGCGTATGACTAATTGATACTCGTATATTCTGTACCTCAGAGCCAGACCCAACCTGCCAGACCCAGCCAGATCCACAAAAAAGTCCATTATATCGCTAATTGCCGAAGGCTTAAATCCTAAAATGGAGTGAACTTTGTATGGACTTAGATGAGTCTGACTTTAGGTAGGTACAGTATTATGATTGTCGAGCTAGCATGCATAGGTAAACACTCTTCAAACTGAAGATATTGTTTACGATATAGTAAAACCAACAAATATTGTAGGTACGTGCATATGGAGCGTGAATTTTTTTTTGTATTTTTTTAAATAAGCAGCACGAGATGTATTTGTATATGGATTATATATTCTGTGATATGGATATGAAATGTGCCTACTAGTTACTCCTACTGGCGATCAGAGGTTTAAAAGTGATAAGTCTGTATCCAATATTTTATTATTTTTACACGAATCAAAGTATTATTCGAGCTTTCACTTGTTTTAATTGATTAAAGTTATCAAATTATCAGATCATCCTTCAGGTTAAATCTGTGTGAAATTGGCACGTCTCACTTAAATATTTTTGAAACGAAAGTACTTTCGAAAGAAGCTGATAAAAGAAATCAGTATACATATGTAAGCGTGATAATATTTAGAATGCCACCTACACGTAGTATTTGCGGTGTGGACTGAGGAGCTGGCGTTCTGTCAACAAACCAACGGCCGACGCTAACACTCTTATTGATTCGATTGTTATTTTATTTTCAAAAGAACTTGTTGTTTTTTAATGAATTGAAACTGAATTAACTTTTTTTTTAAACAATTTAAGAAAATACGTGATATTATTATTTCATGACATGACATTCGCACATGGGATCATTGACAAGGTAAATTAATCCTTAAAATAAAAAGATCGAAGTTAAAGGTTGTAATTTTTCCACCATTTATTCGTTATACATATATAAGAAAATATTCGATTTTATTATTAGCTAGAGCTAATTCATATTCAGTTAATAACGCCATACCCATAATTAAAGCATACCTCGTTAGTACATATAACTATATTTATTTTACTTATAACTAGGTATTTTAGTAAATCGTTATTATACTTGATTGCAGTTTAAAATAGTTTACAACAACAAAATAACTCGGTATGTAACCTTTAAAGACTCTTCTTAGAAATAGTTTCCACGTTTCATAACCTTCAGACACGAATAAGTAGCAAAATTTAAATGTACGAGGTTGTAAATACTTATTAAATAATTCTTCACTCTTCAATCAATCAATCAATCAATATCTTGGGACATCTTACACAAATCGACCTAGTCCCACGGTAAGCTCAATTAAGGCTCGTGATATGGGTACCAAGCGACGATATATATAATAGATAGATACATATAGATACTTAAATACATAGACAACCATGACCAAGGAACAAATATTTGTGATAAATAAATACACAAATAATGCCCTCGCCGGGATTCGAACCCGGAACCTCCAGCTTCGTAGGCAGGGTCACTACCAACTAGGCTACGGAGGCTGACAAAACTCTTAATACCTAAGGTTAGATTAGCTATAGCTGTATTTGCGAAGGTGCAAATAGTTGTAACAAAATAGTATTTTTAATACGTATTTAACATACCTACACGATTTTTTTTGTTCTAATTGTTTTAATTTCATTACTTGCTACGATTCTGGTACATGACCTAGTAATAAATAACAGAATGGGGTCGAATGAAATTGAACGAAACGAGCATCTCGTAAAAATGTCTCGCCATTGTTATAGACATATAAACTTAATGTTTTTTATATGAACCTGAACTTGAACGTGTAGGTAGGTACAACATACTTCGTATACTACTAAGGAAAAGTCAATTTTCATAAACGAATAGTGAGACACTTTAATCCCTTAGTCGGCTCTTGCGGCACCCACGGGTAGAGTTGGGGGGAAAGGTAAGTAATTCAATGTACCTAAAATCAATTTATTAATAAATATAATTTATATAATAATTATATATAGAGGTCGTCTAAAGATACGTCAACTTTAATTAGTCAATAACTAAAATTATGCCACGGTACATCTTGAAAGATGATTATTGATTACTTATAATTAGACATAAGAAATGTTCTTAAAAACACAAACACTGCAAACCTTTATCTACCACAATATACAACATTTATCATTATCGTAACTGTGATAACGTGTTAAAAGGAAATGCTTATCGATAATATAAATCATCAATAACAAAAAGTAAATATTATTTGTATGTGTAGATTTTAAATAATATATTTATAATTATAACGGTGATTTAGAATATCTACTCGTAGTCATTCAATAATTTTATTAACCCAAATAAATTAACTATACATAATTAATTTAGCATCTGCGTACAGTAAAAAAATTGATTCACGTACCATTTCTGAGTATGTCATAGTGACAGTCAATATGAAAACCGCAAGGGGCCTCATTTTTGTCGCTATACTATGACAAGGTACAAATTGATACATAAATAAATTTCATTGACTTTATAACTCGTAGATTGAAACTGAAAGCTCTAGAGCGCAATTTATGACTTGTGACTATACCTAGATATTTTTCTAGCAGGAACGAGAGATTGACAAAATAAAACATCGACAAAACTGTTAACGGTGTGAAAAACTGTGTTAAAGGTTAACTGGAAGAAATCCCTTACAGGGATAAGTTCGCCTTTGTACCTATCTAAATTATTATGCGTTTTTTTTTACCTGTGTTTTGTGTACAATAAAGAACTTACTGTTCTCGATAATTCTCAAAATTAATAGATAAATAAATTCAAAAAATAAACAATGTGCCGTACCTTACAGATAACTCAGATAAGTTTCAAGAATGCAAAGGATATTCAAAACAACACATACTTTTTCTTATATCGTGTAAATAGTACCCACCAAAAGTATAAAAAGTAACAGTAGAAATGTTCTTAAGGTATAGGAAATAATTAACATGAAGTAGTTATTAAAAAATAGCCCAGGTAGGTCCTACATTTCTTGTTTACCTAATTTTACGAAGTGAGAATAAGCCGTACTCATCGATAATCATTACGTGTCGATGTTTTTTTTTTCAATCCCTCGATCGTGCTAGAAAAACATCTAGGTATACTTATGAGGCTGTCAAAACATCTAGCTGCCTATTTTATCAGTGAGTAGAGCAACAGATAGATTATTCTGTTTAAAGCTAGGATATGAGACATACCTGTATTGTGCTTGTCGGCGTGGTCGGCCGGCAGCTCGTGCTTCACTTCAGCCATGGCTCAGGCTATGCGGTCACACCTGTAAAACAATTAATATACCTTTTTTTTATTGCCTGTATAATATAATATGTAATTTAGCTTAAATTAGGTAAGTAGTTTTGTTTTAATGTTTACGAAACGGGTACGAACAAATTGTGTTTTATTTCTTTAATATACAGTATGTATCACCTCGTAGAGCAAAGAAAGAAACCCATTAATATTTAGATCATATTAAACAACCCGCTGGATGCGGGTGGCGCGGGACCGGTCATTGTGGCAATCTTTGGGGGAGGCCTATGTTCAGCAGTGGACGTCTTTCGGCTGATATGATGATGATGATGATGATGAAACAACTTTTACTATGGGACCAAACTCGAATTCGCGAAAAAAAATTACTCTCCCATACAACGTGTTCATGATCACGCAATCAAAATGTATGAAACTGTCAACATTTTTTTCGTGAATTCAGGTTTGGCCCCATAGTAAAAGTTGTTTAGTATGATCTAAACATTAATGGGTTTCTTTCTTTGCTCTACGAGGTGATACATACTGTATATTACCTCAATGTCCGTTTTTTTTTTAATGTGTGTAAAATTTGTAATTAACAGCAGTATGGTTATCAGCCTTATCAGAGTGTTTTAAAAGTTGCTAAGGGTATGTTAATTTCGAAAGGCATATTTCATTACGAACTCTCCATTTATAAGATTAAAAGGATTAGTCGAAAAGAGTAACTAAACAGTCATACCTTATGTACTTTATCATTATTCATCATAAAGCTGCTAACTCTTAAAATATTGTCCAATGTACTGTACTTTACAACCTAAAGTACAGTTACTATTTTAAAGCTGGACACTACCGATTTTGACGGAAATGGAACGGACTTGGTACTGTACGCAAAAAGTATGTAAAAATACTTCAATATTACAAAAAATAATCAATTCTTAAAGTTAGCGAGCTGGAGGTACGAGTACCATCAACAAAAATGTGGGCCACTTTCCAACTCTATTCAGTGGTAATTAATAAAGTTGAAAAGTGGTAGATAACATCTTTGTTTAGAACAAAGAATCACAAATCAAACATAGGTGTTAATGTGTTAATCTCACACCGTGTGAGGTTCCGTAGACTTAATCAAGATAAAGAATGTCAACAAACGATTTACTGACACAAACTGTGTTTACCAGCGGGATCGGCAGTCTCGTAAAGGAATTTAATTTTATACTTATAGAGTTTTCGTCGAGTAGATATTTAAGTACTTAGTTACATAAGAGATGCACCTTAGCTGACTTTGTTTATTTTTTAACCAACAGCAAACAAGGAGTAGGTTCTCGATTCGACTAATATTTTAATTTTTTTTTTTTGTATGTATGTTCAAAATTGAAAATATTGAACCGATTTTGTTTTTAATTGAACGAAGGTCGCGTCGGTACCAAGCCGGGGCCTGATGATGGAACCTTGGAGATATCAGTTGAAGTCGAGTTTTAATTATTATTTGGTGATTATTTAATATAAAAAAAAAACTGGTAGAATTAGTGTACTGTCGTATTTTGTATCCACATTATAATATTGTGTATTGTGATGTACCATTACTGGTGACTACATATCCCAACAAAGTAGATATGGGAAATATTTCCAAGTGGTAACTTTCCCCATCATAATATTGGGAATTTACCATGAACGGCACTTCTCTAATTTTGTATCATGGGCGGTAAACAAGAAATTAGCCATTAGTTTGGGCTGTAATTTGCGTAAATAAATAATAAATAAAAGATTTATCTTGAAAATGGTTTCATTTATACAGTTATACTTAGTTCATCTTATTAAGGTTAGATAGGTAGCCGTTACTTCAAATCCTCAATACCTTCCAGATCCGTAGCTGAAGAAGTGGTGCAATGCATTTGCACCCCTTCGACAGATCGTTGTCGTTCATTCGATCAAGTGGTAAATACTCACCTGAATCATCCACAAGAAAACATGGAGCAACTACTCAAAAGAATTCCTGGGTATGTACTTATACAGGGTGGCCTAAAAATAAGTGTAGTCTCGCTGCTAGTGACGTTTTGGGAAGGAAAATAAGCCCCTTAGGGAATTTTTAGAAATAAGTTCGAGTTTAAGAAGCAGTAGTTTTAAGTAGGTAGTTATTTGAACTTCTGAATCTTTTAAAAACCTCCTAGAGGACTTATTATCTTAGTCCCAACATCCTACAGGCAATAGGAATACACTTTTTTTTTGGCCACCTTGTACCTATAAATAATGATAGCATTATTTAATGAGTTAGAAAATGAGAGCCCGGGGTAAATGTTTGCGGATAAGCTTTCTATCCGGAGGGCTGCACCCATTGTCTGTGGTTTTCAGCAAGAGGGGCGTTAGACGCCGGCAGGATATTCAATTTCCTACCCCAGCTTGACATTTTATCTGATTTTCACTTTTTTTTATTTAATTAAGAGCAAATATAAATACGTAGGTACTTTAGCTAGCTTTATGACTGTTATGAGGAACAATGAGATTAAAATAAATAATATTCAGTTAGCTAATGCAAGGATTCTTTGGACTAATTTTTGATCTGTATACTTCGATTACGTGTAAACAAAGGATCAAAGGTTTGGACGTATCTACAACGTAGGCACCTATAATAAAAAGATAAAGTATATGCATATTTTCCTCCAATTTTCTTATGTAACGTTGGTATAATATTCGTATTTATTTTATTCCTAAGTGTGACCGAGTCAAGCTACTATTTATATTTTTAATGAAGTAAATTGTTTACAATAGATATTGTTTATTTCCTTCTTGACAACAATATAGGTACACAAGCAGCGTCACCGGTATTTAGAGATACTTTTGTTCATCAAGACAATAGCATCATCAATTCATCATCATGCAAATAATATTCGACTAGTTAGGTACCTATTAAAAAATAATATTATAAAAACATTTAACATATTTAAATTGGTACCTTTGTATTGGATCAAAACCGGTATCACTCGGTATCACCAGTTATCACGTTATCACACACGTAAACACACGAGACGTACGCGCGCGACGGAGATAAACACAAGGCTGCCGAGACTCGCGCCCGGACTGAAATGGGATTGCCATGTAAAATATGGAAAAATCTGCACTTTGCTACCTTTTACGGTATTTGTTATTCCCGGCATGTTATGCAAGTATAATAAATGTGTAATGGGTTGATTTCTGTTACAGTACGTCATTAAGTATACATGAGTACTTGATATTTGCCAATATAATATAAAAAAATAGAACTAGTTCTTTTGTACAAGTTTATCTCGTGTTTTTTATTATAATTTGTAATTAATATATAATTAGTCTGGCAAACATATCCTACATATTACATATAATGAAAATGTATTAACTTTCAACTCAACTCACTTACATTATTTTTCAACATTGGACATAACTTAGGTACATACTCATATTAAAATATTAACTTTAAAAATATAGTTTATTATGTAACACATATGGTTGACAAAAAAGGACAATTGGTACATTACCCATTTTATTTAAAATATTTTTGTAGCACTAAATAAAATTTACAAATAGAATCATGGAATAGAATAGAATAAGAGATATCTGTTATCCCAATAAAAATCCAAAAAAACCTTAAATATCAATAACAAGAACAACGTTCATTATCTTACCGTAAAACGAAAGAAATTAGGGTATACGGAACGCTGGCAACATTATTTCGCAGCTTCATTTCCCCGAGGAGCCACGAACGCGGCCGAATAGATCCGAACCGGTTGTATTGATGCCGGCAAAACATTTCCGCGCCATTTTCTTTGGCTAGTGTGGGGGAGGATTTTGGCTGCGTACTTTACTATTCTCGTATCTCGTTGTGAAGTGCGACTCAAAAAATAGACCTTAAGCTCAACATTATAAAGTTTGTTATTAAAAAACGGTGTACCTATATTGTATGGGGTTGAGAAATAGTCAGCCGATTTGGCAAACGAACCCCGAGCGGGCATTGCCCAGTTAAGCACCGTTCCGTATTGGTGACTCAGTTTCAATAAGTAGATATTTTTGAAGAATTTGGCCTATTTAATTTCTATTGAGAAATTACTCCAAAAGCAAGAGCTGCCTCTGCCGCTATACTATACTACCTAATACATTACAAGAATTTGGCTCTAAACTTGTATATAAAACTCAAAAACTATTGTTTTTGTTTATGACAGGAAGAATAATTTGATGTTCCGTCCGTAATGAATACGTCGAAAACACCTTTATGGTGCACCATGAACTTTGACTGTCCCTCTCTCATATCCTCATGTGATGTGCATCACATGGCTGGATAACAAGCCTAATGCTGCAGGAGAAATTGTTCAATTCAATGAACTCGGAGACAAAAAACCTGATCATAGGTATGTGTCACAAAAGCGGCCCGGACCCAATAAAACTGTAAATGGGACCGAAATATCGGTGAGTCCCCTCCCCCATCATCGACACAGTGCAACATCGTAAATATCTTGTTCGTTACTCAATAGCAGGAACCCAATAAGTACTATAAGTTATTTTTCCCCTCACTAGCTCGTAAAGCGCTCGTTTATCCTTTAATACGAGCGGGTAAAAACGCTTTTTACACACTTGTGAATAAAGTAATTTGACATTTCTCTAATTCCTATAGCCCCCTACTGCCTAGTATAAGTGGATCTGTATGACCGTAGGAAACATGCGCAATCGGAGCTCACATGTTAAATTGGTCGTTTCTCATGTGACTTTGTAAGCCATTGGCAATATTTATGTTCCATAAGTAACTCTATTCTACGATACGTTTCGACATTGAGTTTTAAATAGTTTCTTTAAGTTAATTTACATTTGGATGAGATTTGTAATCATATTTCCTCGCGATAGTGAGGGGAAAAAAGTTGTATCACACTTGGCGGCAAAGTTTGTTCAACTCTCGTGCCTTGAGACCTTCGCAATGCTCAAGATTCCAGTTTTTGAACCACTCGCTACGCTCGTGGCTCAATTTTGGAATCTTTCGCTAGCTCAGGTCTCAATATTGGCACGACAGTTAAACAACAACTTTGCCCCCTTGTATAATAAATAACTATATTAGTGTCCCGACATTCAGATTTAAATTAAGCGTTTTCGGGATATCAGCTCTCAAAGACATAAAAGGTTTCCATCTGTTTTGTTGTTTTGTAACTACGGGGTATAAAATTGGGAAAAAATTTGTTGTAATGCATATTAATAAACTCTTTCAACGATTTTTGGTTTGGTTAAAATGTCTCTTATAGCTTTTGAGATAAGTTGATTTAACTGTATTGTAGGGTTCCGTAGTAAAGGAACCCTTATTAGTTTCGCCATGTCCGTCTCTTTATCTGTCTGTCCGCAGCTTAGCTCAGTGACCGTTAGTAGAAATGATTATTTTTAAATTACTCATATGCTATAGTGGGGGGTATGATTGTTGAGGTATCAATGTGGGGTATTTTCACACATAACCGCTCCACAATTTATAAAAAATGGTTGAAAAAAATGTATAAACCTGAAAGCTCTCAAACAGGGTTTCGGTCATCCTACTTTTTAAATAATAATAATAATTAATTAATTACCTTTAATATTTAACTAGGTACGTGTGAAATTAAATGCAATAAAATTTATGATATTGATTATTATAATATGACATTAAGGGCTTCGGGAAATATTGCCCCTTAAAAATCAAAAATATACTTTCCTGTATTTATGGAGTGCCCCCTAAAAATTACTAGTAAATTTGCAAGGCCTCCAAATTGCGAACTCTAGTATGGCCCTTAATTATTTTGTTTCGGTGATAATGATGAACCTAATTATTAGTTTTAATAGGAAACCCAATAGTAAGATTTTCCAGTTACTCCCTTGACCTCTTGTAAATACAAAATATCACTTACGTATAAACGGTACGTGGACGTGCGTGACGTATATTTTGAATGTATTCTTCCGTCTCTAAAGTCTCTTATGTGTGCACAGAAAATCAAAAATATATTCCAGTATCAAAATTTTATTCCGTTAACGCAAAGTGTGACCATCCCTTATTTTTTTTTGACATAAGTACTTCTGTATAGTCTTCTATAAGGCTCTCGAGTGGCGGCCACGTACCGGAAGGAGCAGCGTGGGTAGGCCCCGCACAAGGTCGATTCATGACCTGGTGAAGGTTGCAGGAGTCCGCTGGATGCGGGTGGCATAGGGCCGGTCATTGTGGCAATCTTTGGGGGAGGCCTATGTTCAGCAGTGGACGTCTTTCGGCTGATATGATAATGAAGATGAAGTACTTAGTATACTTTTATTTTTAGAATATTATGTATACTTTTTTTACCATATACAGTGTGTGGCCTTTAACACGGGAGAAAAATGAAATGAGTGACTACTGAGACTATCGGCAATAATCCTGTAAAGGTCCCGATGTTTCAAAGTGGTTAAGTTCGGAGATATTGTCATTCAAAGCTATTGACCTTTAGTAGTGGATATTGGCATCACGATGTCGTAGCTTGTCAGTCGCAAGACATCTTGATAGTATATCTACCAGGTACGAAGTCATAACAATAATTTTGTTTTTATTTTTACACAAATTTTTTACGGTTTAAATAAAAATTGTACATTTTTCAATGATTCAAAAATGATTAGTTATTGATATCTTTTAATTCAAGTAAATGAACCCATAATAATGAAAAATACATGAACAAAAAATTACAAAAAAAGTTTTTTTTAAATTACAATATGTGGAAATGATTGTTGATCAGCTTATTAATGCACCGTTTAAATTTTCGCCCCAGTTGTAGGCCACACACTGTATATTATCATTATCATACCCATCTACTACACTGATGACGTAAGATTAAAGGCCCCATGTCAGAACATTGATATGCGCTTACCTTATCCATTAGAAAACTAAGGCCTTGGTCTCCCATCCGTCGCCGTGCACCGCGTACAGCGTTTTGCCATAGTACTTCAGGCCCTGTAGCCGAACCACGAGTTTTCAAGTATCGGTTACGTCATTCTATCGCGCTCGCACTTATTTATTGGAGCGAGCGCAATAGCCTGCTCGATTCGATGCTTTGCGCGGTAGAAATTATTTTTGGGTCAGTGAGGGCAGCTACCAGATCCCGAGTAGCTACGTAAAAATAGTCTTGGAAGACCTTCCCTCGATTTTAAATGAATGAAGATTGGAGTTTACAGATTTTGGATAAAACATACAGGATGTGAGAAAATGGTCATTTTTGATAAACTTTTTTTTTGTCCCAATCGATCCTGTTTCTGTTTAGGATCAAAAGCTTGTATGGAACCAAAAAAAATGTTCGTCTAGGAAAGCCGCAAAAAATCAAGGATTAAAATCCCATACAAATGGTACCTATGACATTTTTTTATTTCATTTTTTATGCCAATCGATTCCATTCTTATCCAGTAGGTACCAAGTTTCCTTAGTTCCAAGTTTCCAAGTTTCTTAGTAGGTACCAGTTTTCCTAGGGGTCTACTAACGGCAATGTACAAAAAAGTCAAACATTTAAGAAAACTGTTTTCATACATTTACCTACTATGGGAAAAACGTGAAACTTTAATTACAATATTATCTGTCACGCTATTTAATGTTGCTAATGTTTTCATACAGTATTATTGTCATTTAGCACAGGAGCACTGCAGTTTTCTTTAATTTTTGACTGTTTTGTACATTACTGTAATAATATATTCTATTGTCCATTAGCGTTTTCCCGTACCTAATGAGTTTTACATGGTGGAAATTCTTTTTGGGACAGTGAAGGCAGCTACCAGATCCAGAGTAGCTATGCGAAAAGGGTCTTAGAAGACCTTCCCTCGATTTTAAATTAATGAAGATTGGCGTTTACAGATTTCGTAAAAAAGGGAGCGAGAAAATACTCATTTTTGACTAAGTTTTTTTTTCAAGGGCACTACGAAACGGTATACCTTCTGGTCGCATAATCTTTTTCAGGCTATTCTATTTTGGCATACTTTTCTTCGCATAATTTGTATTAGCATAAATGTACTTTCGCATAGTAATTATTTCGGCATACTACTTTGTTCGCATATTAAAGTTTTGTAATAATTTAACTTGGACTAATTTATATTTGCCTAATGTATACTACGCATATTTAATTACTGTTTGGACTAATGGTTACTAGTCATATATATTTCGGAAACCATGATTTTAGTTCCCTATTTGAAGAAAACACTTTTTCGCCGTTGTTTAATATGAATTTTAAATCAATTAATATGCATTTTACATATTTAGTGTTTTACATATTTTAGAATGTTCTTTTATTTTGTTGCGGGTCTCTTGAATCTAAAATATTAAAATGCGTCAATATCTAATTTCAAAGTATAGATCAATTAGGTTAGGTTAGGTTCGTGGGTTGCCCAGGCGCGAAGCGCCTAAACTACGCAGAACAGGGGGTCTGCATCGCAGACCCCCGTCGACCTCACTATTGTTCCCATATATTATACAGATTATAAACACTTGATTTGCCATGTTGAAACAATCGATTTTCTTTAATCGCTTATATTTGTTTATTACTCACCGTCACTTTTATTCATAAAACTAAATGTGAACCTACCGTCATTCTCCGTATACTGTAAAACGCCTGTAGTTTTTGTAATAGCATGTCAATCATCAATATCATCATGTCGTTGGTAGTCTAATTTTAGGATTAACTATTTGTATGCATCGTGAAATGATGCGTAACAATTATTATGCAATTTTGTATTTATGCTGTGTGATGTTAGTTATTATGACGGGTATGCCTTTAGTGTTATGCTTTTAAATATTATGCGTAAAAAAATATGCATAAATACTATTAGCCTTGTCAATATTTCAGCTAAAAGACATTATGCGTAACTATATTATTACATTTGTTATTATGCATCCCAATAGTGAACCCTACGAAACCCTACACTGAGTGTGGCTCGACATGCTCTTAGCCGGTTTTTTTTTTTTATTTTTAACTTTTTATCAGAGGTTAACTTCAGAACTTTTCATACGCTTGGTTAAGTGAAACTTTTCGAACGATATAGTAATTTTTTAACGACAATCGATTCCTATTTTATGTCATTTACTAAATTTAAAGACAGAAAATACGGATCTAATGAATTGTAGTAAAAATAACAAGATTGATATCTACTTAATTTTATTGCGCAGCGCGCAGTAATTGTGCAACATGTTTTAACTGTTTGGCTGTTGGGACCAATGACTTTAGTCTTAGAAGAACATTTTACTTTTATGCTCTAGAGCATGAAATGCGATTTTATGTCGTCTACGCACTTTTTGAGCATGAGAAG